>RJWJ010003295.1:0-88212 GCA_004363605.1 Indri indri
ACCCAAATCACAGAAGGCTGGTTGTCGCCCTTTATATCTTAAAAGTTCACAGTTGCTGAACCAGCTGTTCCCTTTGAAATTAATACCATTCAATGTAATTAATACAAGTCTCCTTATAAATTATGTTCCTTCTAGAAGAGTTACTTTTTATTTCAAAGAATTATAAATTGTGAAGAAGAGACTGTTGGGCCTCAGAAAACAATACCCCAAAGTATGGCACTTTGAGATGCTGAGTACCTTGAACCAAAGATGCAGCCTCAGAACCAAAGTCTCTCTGACCACCTCCCACCCTGGTCTCTTACCCCTCTGCCTCTCCCAAAGCACAGGGAGGGGCTTCCTCTGAAGTTCCCTTATAAGACCAAGGGAAGTTCCTCCAGAAAGAATGCAATCATCGTGGGCCTTTTCCCTATAATCTCATCAAAGAGTAACTCAAAGGAAAGAAGACTAGAGCAGATGCCACACCCAGAGCCCAGATGAACTGTGTCCCAGGCTACTATCTATTCCTTGGGCCCATTCATCTCCCCAAAAATCATTTACTCTTCCTTTAAAATGGCCTCTCCCACTTCCTTCTCCCCTACGAGGAAGGTAGTTAAGCTTTAAACATCTGGTCCTTTGAGTTTCATACTTGGAGTGACTTCTGTGTATTTGCAAGTTAATACCTGCACAGGGCTCCACTACCGACAATGATAGCAACCCTGACTCCTCCAGCAGTGGGACTGCCACATGCCCATACATGTGGCTCAGGAACCTGAGAACCAGTCTTTCCAGGACCCACTCCCACCATCACTGGCACCTGCCACCCAGGGACCTAGGGAACAGCCCACTCAGGGCCCATAACCACCCCCACCACTGGTGGCTGCATGCACTGACCAAGGGCCTGACAACTGGTCTACCCAGAGCCTGCTGCCCAGTTCAGCAGCAGGGCCTACTGCAAGCCCACTATCCAGAGGCCTGAAAACTGATTTGCCTGATGTCCCCAACCCAAGCAAAACTGCCTCACAACCTCCATAAACAACTACAGCATAAGCCACTAAAGAACTTGCAGATCCTGCTGATGTTGATTACAGCCAAAAAAAAAAAAAAATCACAGACTATTCTAATGTGCCTACCCAGAACCAAAGCCAAAGCACCCTATTCAACCAACACTACAGATAAACATTTACGAGAAAAAGTCTTTTCCTACTAAAGATGCTTCATGAAATTGGGAGAAGTGACTGTTAAACCAGATATGCAGATATAAACATAAGGACACAGAAACATGAAAAAGTAAGAAAACATGACACCTCCAAAGGAATACAATAATTCTTTAACACCAAACCCCAAAGAAAGGGAAATCTATAAAATGCCGGAAAGGGAATTTGAAATAATGATCTTAAGGAAACTCAGCAAGATACAGGGGAACACAAATATACAATAAAAAGAAGTCAGAAAAAAGAATCAGAAAAACAACTCATAATCTGAATGAGAAATTCAATAAAGAGATAGATACCATAAAAGAGAATACAGAAATCTTGGAACTGAGGAATTCAATGACTGAAATAAAAAAATACAATCAAGACTTCAACAATAGAGTGGATCAAGCAGAAGAAACAATTTCTGAACTCTAAGACAGTCTTTTGAAATAACCCAGTCAAACCCCCCTCCCCCCAAAAAAATCAATAAAGAAGAAAACAGAATGAAAAAAGCCTACATGACATATGGGACACTACTAAGCGAACAAACATTCGCATTTTGGTAAATCTAGAAGGAGCGAAAATGGAGAAAGGCATAGAAAACCTATTTAATGAAATAGCTGAAAATTTCTCAAGTCTTGGGAGACATATAGACATCCAGATATAGGAAGCCCAGAGATCTCCAAATAGATTGAACACCAAAAGGTCCTGAGGCATATTAAATTAAAGCTAAAGTGTCAAAAGTCAAAGACAAAGAGAATTCTAAGTACAGCAAGAGAAAATCATCAAGTCACATATAAGGGAATCCCCATCAGATTTCTCAACAGAAACCTTACATGCCAGGAGAGAAAGAGATGATATATTCAAAATGCTGAGAGAAGAAACTTTCAACCAAGAATAATATAACTAGCAAAGCTGACCTTCAGAAATAAAGAGAAAAAGTCCTGCTCAGACAAGCAAAAAGTGAGGGAATTCATCACTACTAGACCAGACCTACAAGAAATGCATAAGAAAGTCCTACACTTGGAAACAAAAAGACAATATCTATCATAGTAGAAACACACACACACACACAAGTATAAAACTCACTGGTAGAGCAGATATACAAATGAGAATGAGAAAGGAATGAAACATCATCCCTACAGAAAACCACCATACCACAAGATAAACAGTAAGAGAGGAAGAAAGGATCAAAGGATACACAAAACAATAAAAAAAAAGACTTAACAAAATGGCAGAGTAAGTCCTCATCTATAAATAACAACCTTGAGTAAATGGTCTAAATTCCCCAATTAAAAGATATAGACTGACAGAATGGATTTTAAAAAAAGACCCAACTATATGCTGCCTATAAGAAATTCATTTCACCTGTAAAGACACACAGATTAAAAGCGAAAGGATGGAAAATGATATTCCACACAAATGAAAACTAAAATGCAGAAGTAGCTATACTTGTATCACAAAATAGACTTAAAGTCAAAAAACAAAAAGAGAAAAAGAAGGTCATTATATAACGATGAACGGATCAACTCAGCAAGAAGATATATCAATGTAAGTATATTTGTATTTATCACAACAGCACCCAGATATATAAAGCAAATATTATTAGAGCTAAAGAGAGAGATACATTCCCATACAATAATAACTAGGGACTAAAACACCCCACTTTCAGCCTTGGACAGATTGTTAGAAAGAAAATCAACCAAGAAACATTGTACTTAAAGCACACTATAGAACAAATGGACCTAATAGACATTTATAGAACATTTCATCCAATAGCAGAATACACATTCCTTTCATCAGCACATGGAACACTCTCCAGGATAAACTGTATGTTCGGCCACAAAATAAGTCTCAACAAATTTTTAAAAATCAAATCAAGTATCTTCTCAGACCACAGTGGAATCAAACTAGAAATCAATAACAAGAACTTTGGAAACTGTACAAATACCTGGAAATTAAACATTATGCTTCTGAACAACAAATGGGTCTATGAAGAAATTTAGAATGAAATAAAAAAATTTCTTGAAACAAATGAAAATAGAAAGACAACACAACCAAACCTATGGGATACAGCAAAAGCAGTAATAAAAGTGAAGTTTATAGCAGTCGACACCTACATCAAAAAAGTATAAAGATTTCAAATAACCCAATGATGCACCTTAAGGAACTAGGAAAGCAAGAATAAATCCAACCCAAAATTAGTAGGAAAAAAAATAATAAAAATCAGAGCAGAACTAAATGAAAAAATGCAAAAGATCAACAAAATCAAAGCTGGTGTTTTGAAAAGATAAACCAAATCAACAATTACCTAGACTCAGGAAAAAGAAGACCCAAATAAACAAAATCAGAAATGAAACATAAAGACATTACAACTGATACCACAGAAATACAAAAAATCATCAGAAACTATTATGAACAACCATATGCCAATAAATTGAAAGCTACAGAAAATGAATAAATTCTTGGACACACGTAACCTACCGTGACCAAGAAAAAACTGAAAATGCAAACAGGCCAATAATGAATAACACACTGAATCAGTATCAGTCCATTTTCTGTTGCTTATAACAGAATACCTGAAACTGGGCAATTTATCAAGAAAAGGAATTTATGTCTTACGTTTATGGAAGCTGAGAAGTCCAAGTTTGAGGGGTCACATCTAGTGAGAGCCTCCTTGCTGGTGGGGACTCTCTGCAGAGTCTCCCAATGTAGCACTGGGCATCACCTGATAGCTCAGATCTCTCTTCCACTTCTTATAAAGCCACCAGTACCATTCCCATGAAAACCCATTAAACCATTAACCTATCTGTCCATTAATCCATAAACAGATTAATCCATTCATGAGGATAAACCCCTCATGACCCAAATCATCTCTTAAAGGCCCCACCCAATACTGCCACATTGGGCATTAAATTTCAACATGACTTTTGGAAGGGACAAACATTCAAACCACAGAAATCAGTAATAAAAAGTCTCTCAACAAAAAATAGCCCAGGACCAGATGGCTTTACTGCTGAATTTTATCAAACTTTCACAGAAGAGCTAATGCCAACTCTTCTCAAACTATTCCAGAAAATCAAAGAGGAGTAAATTTTTCCTTATTCATTCTCTGAGGCCAGCATTACCTGATATCAGAACCAGACAAGGACACAACAAAAAAAGAAAACTACAGGCCAATACCCTGATGAACACAGATGCAAAAATCCTCAACAAAATACTAGCAAACCAAATCCAACAGCACATCAAAAAGATAATACGCCACGACCAAGTGGGACTTATCTGAAGGATGCAAGAATAATTCAACATATGCGAATCAATAAATGTGATATATCACATCAAAGAAATTAAAGACAAAAACCATATGATCATCTCAATAGATAAAGAAGCATATGATAAAATTCAACAACCTTTCATGATAAAAACTCTCATCAAATTAGATATAGAAGAAACATACCTGAACAAAATAAAGGCCATATATGACAAACCCACAGATAGTGTCATACTGAATAGGGAAAAGATGAAAGCTTTTCCTCCGAGAACTGGAAAAAGATAAAGATGCCCACTTTGATCACTCTTGTTAAACACAGTACTGGAAGTCCTAGTCAGAGCAATTAGGCAAGAGAAGGAAATAAAGGGTATCCAAATTAGAAATGAGGAAGTCAAACACTCCCTCTTTGCAGATGACATGATCTTCTATATAGAAAAACTTAAAGACTCCACCAAAACACAGTAACAAACAAATTCAGTAAAGGGGCAGTATACAAAATCAACATACAAAAATCAGTAGTGTTTCTACACACCAATCATGGATTGGAAGACTATTATTAAAATAACCATACCACCCAATGCAATCTACAGATTCAATGTAATCCCTACCAAAATACCCATGACATTTTTCACAGAAATAAAATTAAAAATCGTAAAATTCACATGGAACCACAAAAGACCCCAAATAGTCAAAACAATACTGAACAAAAATAACAAAGCTGAAGACATCACACTACCCAACTTCAAAATATACTACAAAGCTATAGTAACCAAAACAGCATAGTAGGGTGAATATAGTTAATAATTTACTGTATATTTTCGAAAAGGTAGAAGAGAAAATTTTGAATGATCCAAACACAAAGAAATGATAAATGTTTGAGGTGATAGATATGCTATTTTTCTGATTTCATCATGACATGTTGTATACATATATCAAAATATCACTCTGTATCTTATAAATATATACAATTATTACATGTCAACTAAAAACAAAAGGAAATACATTCATTCCTGGGTATGTTTGGGAGACTGGTTCCAAGATCCCCATGTATACCAAAATGTGCACCTACTCAAGGTGTGTGTTCCCCACTACCCAGCCCCGGCTTATAGAGACAGCCCTCCATAAAGGCAAGTTCTGTGAATATTGTTATTTTCAATCCACATTTGAGAAAAATTAGTGTATAAGTAGACCTATGCAGTTTAAACTTATGTTCAGGAGTCAATTATAAATAAATAAGTAAATAAAGAAAATAAATGAATGAATAAATAAATAAATTTGTATGCCTTTTCTCCTCTTAATGTATTGTCAGTTTATTTCAGCAGATGGAGTTATGGAACCTTCAGAGGGTAGAAGGAAAGTTCTTTTTGCCCTTATAATCCACTCCTTCAAAACCTTTCAATTCACATATTTTATAGCTTTAGTAATTCATAAATGGGGAAAAAAGCATTAAAACTGCTTCATCGATACATCCCCAAATTAATTCGCCTATGAAATATTTTACTCTCTTACTTTTGGCCATTCTTACAGAAGTGTAGCTAGTCAAACTCTCATTTAAGTTCTTCATAATCTAAACATCTCCACTCTCTGACTTTTCTTTTCCTATTTCCTGAACAGAATTCCTCTCCTCAGAAACCATGGTCCCCTCATTCTTCCCCCACATTGACCCATTCTTCCAGGCTCTTGAATGCCTTTGCTATCTGCTAAGGTTTCCTTTCCCTTGAAGGCCTGAGTCCCAGTTTTCCTCCACAATACCCTTGACATAGCCTGGAATCTGACATCTAACCCACGTTTGGCATTTATCACACTGTTAACTATTATACATGTGTTCTGCTTCCCAAGCTATTCTGCAAGCACTCCAGACAGAGACCTCGCATCATGCCCTGTGTTGGCCACACTGCCCTGGATGTAGCAGATGCTTGATCAATGTTTCTTGACTTTAAAAATCATCCAATCAGGCTGGGCGCAGTGGCTCACACCTGTAATCCTAGCACTCTGGGAGGCCAGGGTGGGAGGATCGTTTGAGCTCAGGAGTTGGAGACCAGCCTGAGCAAGAGCAAGACCCCGTCTCTACTAAAAATAGAAAGAAATTGGCCAAACAACTAAAAATGGAAAAAATTAGCCGGGCATGGTGGCACATGCCTATAGTCCCGGCTACCCGGGAGGCTGAGGCAGTATTGCTTGAGCCCAGGAATTTGAGGTTGCTATGAGCTAGGCTGACGCCACGGCACTCTAGCCCAGGCAAGAGAGTGAGACTCTGTCTCAAAAAAAAAAAAAAAAAGAAAAGCTTAAATACTTACCTGGCAGGGGAGATACCATGATCACGAAGAAAAGCTTGAAAATAATTTCTAATTCTCTCCCTGTGAATGCTGAATACCAAACATAATAGCTGGTTCAAGACCTAACTGCCTGACACATCTTTGACTTCATTATTGTCAGTTCATCTCTTCCCCATAACTCTTCATCCAAAGCAGCCTCATTCCCTCAAATAAAAAAGTAAAAATGTGTTTCACAGCAGGGCTTGGCAGACAGAGTGGTTCTGCAATAGCAGCTTCAGTTCCTTATGTTGCCACCTGATGGCAACCCCAAAGTGCAAAAGAGACAAGGAACAGGCCCAGTGCAATGCTCTTAACTTATAAAGGAGCCCCGGGGACACATCATTCCCTGGGCCTGTAAACTCCACATTTTGTGCCGATTCAACTAGGGCCCATACTCTTCCTCAAACAAAGAAAGTCCCCAAAAGGACAGCAGGCAAAATAAATTTTCAAGCCAGCAATAAGTTGGTTTGTCCTCTAAGGTTTGAAATCCTGTGGCTGAACTAGTTATTCTTGTACTCTTCAAAGTACTTTCACTGCAAAGTGAAAATACCACTGTTGCTTACCTACCAATGGCCCCTCACTGAAGTGCTACACAGTGGGATACTTTCACTTAGTTTGCTAGGCCACACGATATATTCAAATATCACAAAGTAGAAGCCTGTTTGTTATAGTGAAGAAATGTGTGCAGTATTATTTGTCAGTTTATATAAAGTGCCCAGGAAATATTTGCAAAAAGCATTCTAACAGAAAATTGCCAAGGTTTTTAATCACATGCCTCTTTTACTTATTAAGTATACATATAGAGCTTCCTTTGAAGTCAGTAGAACTTGTACTAGTGACAGATATAAAAAATATGGGGAAAATATGAATAATTATGACACTGCTTATGCATTCTTAAACTCAAAATCTAACTTGCTCTGCATTCTTCTTAAACATACATTAAGGTACTAAAACTATATTGTCTTTTTTTCCATGACTGAGTCACTCTTTTTATTTAGCATTTGGGTACCTAAGTCCTCTACAATCATAGTTTTCAGTATTACAATCTTATAATAAGGTAGGGTATCAAAACCTTAAGTGCCTTACAAATAAAAAATATGTGAAAAGGGCTACAAAACAGCAAGAGATCCGGAGGTAGAAAATCATCTTCAAATTTCTACATTCTGGCTTGGCCCCAGAAACCTTGGAATGGCAGGGCTGGGTATCTAGATACCTGGGTTCTACTCTCAACTCTCTAATGGAATCCTTAGGCCTCAGATTCATCACCTATGAAATCATGACAACAAAGGTGTACTCTAGGAGTCAATGAAAAGGAGCAGGCACTCTCAATCGAATTTAAACTTCTGTTTTTGTTTCTCTACCTTTCTAACATTAGAAGTATATGGCCTTCATGATTCTCCCAGACCACTTACTTATGGGGGGAAGAAAGCCACATCACAAGCTTAGAGAGTGTCATCTATTAAACCCTAATCACTTAGAAACAAAGATGATTTAAATAAGGCTAAACCTTCCATCAGTAGAAACGAATGGTCTTTAAAAAAAATAAGGATGATGCTGAAAATGTATTTCATTTTCTCAGCTTCAAACACAACTTTTAAATCTGGAGAAAAAACTGGTAAAAGGTAGCAAAGTATCTTAGCATACTAAGTTTATGCTAAGTTTACTCTCTAAAGTGAGTAACTTTTCTGAGTAAGTAGAAGAACGGAGCTACAAAACAGATCAACCAAATGAGACCAAGACAGCCTAAGTTTGTGTGTCCCCTTCTTCTAAGCCTCTGTAATTCATGTTGACATTTCCCAATTTACAAAAGAGCTCATGTATAATTAGATGGTGGAAATTTATACACGTTTCCCCATGAAAACAAAGCTATTTATACATCTTGGTAAGGTGCCCAGGGTTAACCATTTATAAAGGTTTAGTTAACCTATAATGGAGCAAGAACTTTATACACAGGATAACAATGGTTGTTACCTGAAATGTATTCAGAATTCCAACCAGAGGTACTGAGAATGTATCTCCCCAAGTGGGATACATGCAGTGGGAACCAACCCAAATCATTGGTTCCTTCAATCTTGTGCAGAAGCAGAGAGAAGGAAGAAATATTTGTAATGGGTGACAAGAGAATAGATGAGAAAGAGCTGTAGCATAGTCAGAGAAGGATTTACCATGGAACCAATGAAGCTGAAGCTTACACAATGAAGCTAAAGCCTTCCATTTACACAAGACCCTGAGAGGAGCCCTAGCAACATATTTGCATGGACATATGTTGTTGTAAAATTTGCAAAAGTAAGATATGCTAACCACAATCAGTTAAGACTGCTGTCTCTTTCCACTCCTATACTCTCTCATCATACTTTCCCTCTTGTCAGGTGATACTAGATTTGGTGAAAGGGAAGTTGAATTGGAAATACATTTGTTTTGGGTTTAGTGGTAAATACTGATGTGGTTCATAGTCACTTCGCCATAGAGTTAAATTATTGCTAGCTGTTCTGGTTAACAACCAGAAATATTCCTACCTGTCACTAAAGTTAACTCACCTTAGCATCATGACATTTTATTAAGGAAAGACTGGGTACCACTGCCACCCAGCACAGGATCATGTGAGTAATGAAGGAGAAATAAGGTTAAACAAAGTTTAAGACAGAGAGAGCCAGAAGCTAGTCAGTGGGAAAGTCTTCCAATTAAAAGTTGTAAGAACTTACAATATACTACTAAAGGGAAGATATTAACAACAAATCAGTTAATAAGGGTTGTCAATTAAAATAATATTTTAGGCATATTCACTACAGAAGAAAACTTGAAATGCCTTGAAATCTTACAGCTTATACCTAAAAGAAACTTGTCAAACTTGGAACAATGTTTTCCAACAGTCCTACATTATATATGACACGAGCCATAATGAGTTGTGCAGCGGAAGGTGAGGGAGCAGGGTGTATGAACAACGTCAGCTTTTGGCTTAAGGTAAATCACAATTAACCGAAATTGGGAATACAGAGGAAGAGTTGGGTGGTAGTTGGTAAGTTTTGGTTTGCACAAGTTGAGTTTGAGATACAAAGGGAACATCAAACTGGAACTTACTAAAGGTTAGAGTTAGAAATACTGTAAGTTACCAAACTACGAACAGAAGCTGCGAGTGGATGAGATAACCCTGAGAGACAGAGAGGAATGTTGGAGTAGAACACTGGGAAAACAGCACCTTTAAAGGGCTGGATAAAAAGGGGGGTCTTGTTAAAAATGATAAGATATGGTCAAAAAGGCAAGAAGAAAACTAAAGGAGTCTAATGTCCCTGAAACCATACAGAAAATGAGTACCGAGGAAGTGGTCAACAGTACCAGATACTTCAGAGAGGTCAGACTAAAATAACAACTGAAAAATGTCATTGGGCTTGGCAACTTAGTCAGCTATGACCCCAGTAAGGGCAGCTGCAGGTGAAAGGCAAGTGTAGAAGCTAGATTACAGTGCAATGAAGAGCAAACGACTTCTAAACCTCACAAGATGTTAATTAATAGTTGTCCCAGTCGGAAAGTCATTGTATAAAACACAAATTGCCAGGAGTGAAGTCTCCACTATTCCTTTAACTGAGCCATTCTGGGGCTCCCTGAAAATAGGTCCTGGAACAGAGGAAGATTCATTTGCATCACACAGGCCAGGCCAGAGCCTCCACCCTCACTTCCTCTTCCCCTCAACCCCATGATTTCTTCATGCAAGTAAATAGCAGGGGTCTCTTTCTTCTTCCCCCTACTGATCTAACCATGTAATAGTCAGGTGCAAATGAAAACCCAAACTCCACAGAGGTGGTAAAAATGGTGAGTGAGGAGAAACAGGGTGGCAGGGTGAACAATAGGCCACAGAAGGCATTTGAAAGAAGAAAGCTGTTGTAATTACAAGGCAGTCATTTTAATTTCAATATAAGCATATTGGTAGGGGGTAAATCCAATGTTTTTAAGTTTGAGCCTGTCTAATTCAATAAACAGAATAAATCAGACATCTAATTTACACTTACATAACAAAATTTTACCATCATAAAGCCTAATCTCAAAAAAGAAACAGTGAAAAGCTCATTGCATTGAGCTTCAAGTGTACACAATTTAAAAGTGAAATTTATTTTGCAGAGGAGGAATAGTTCAATTTCTAACACTTTCTAATACTTCTGTCAAACAGAGTGAAGTACAATTTTCCCAGCTAGAGATGAATTTCAGGCACACCATGAAATATTCAAGTGCACCCATGGCACTACCAATAAATAAAACCATCAGCTCATAGCATGTTAAAAAAATATCAGGTATAACAACTTTTTAAAAAATTTCTATTCATCTTAAGAGCCCTAAGTTATCTATGTGTTCCCACTGAATAAATTATGAAGATAGTATGGATGGGCTGATATTAATAACAAGGAAATAATTTCATTTGCCATTTTCTAGTGACATCAATGTGTTAACAAAATGACAATATTATATGACATCAAGATTAAATAATCCCTTTGGTTTGCTAATGCTTAGTTGTTATAGAAGTATAATTTTATAACAAAGAAGAAAAACATAAACACCACTGAACCCTTAGAAAGCTCTGTCTTAATTTTAAAAAAGCTATTTGTTATAAAGAAATCCTATAAAACCTTCTAAGATGCTAATAGATGTTTTTGCCATTGTTAGTTGGGTTTTTATTTATTATTATTAAATTTACTGCTTGGAAAAAACAGACTGTTAGTCCTTGATAACAAACACTGACCTGCTTTGTGTAGACTAAAGCATGCCTTAATGCCAATAACGTACAGAAAAAGATTAATTATTGCTTAGGGAAGCCAAAATATGCCCCAAAAATCACAACGAATAGCCAAATTGAAAAAAATCCACTTTGGACATTGGAACCTCTGAGTTTAAGTACAACAAAATCTCATATATAATTTCCTCATTAAAAGTATTTTTACAATATTTTAAAGTACTCACATTTCTGTGATTCTCACAAATAAGTAGTTGGAGATGTAGGCCATTATTATAATCCATGTGTGGTAATTTCAGTAAACTGAAATTTCTGAGAGCTCCAAGTACCAAGTGCTATGTTCTCAATGTTTATAATGTTTGTGTCCCACCAAAATTCATTATGTTGAAATCCTAACCCCCAAGGTGATGGTATGAGATGAGGCCTTTGAGAAGTGATTAGGTCATATGCAGAGCCTTCAGGAATGGGATTAGTACCCCCATATATAAAAGAGACCCCAGAGAGATCCTCACGCTTTCCAGCATGTGAAAATAAGCACAAAGGCACTGTCTATGAATCAGAAAGTTGGCCCTTACCAGACACCAAATCTATCAGTGCCTTCACCTTGAACTTCCTAGCCTCTACAACTATGAGAAATAAATTTGTTTTTTTTTTATAAGCCACCAGTTTATGGTATTTGTTATAGCAGCCTAAATGGACTAAGATACCAAAGTCTCACTATGGCTCAGAACAAATGCATCCTACAGATCACTATGCACGTGGGAAAGTGGCAGAAATCCATGATGTGAATTTTGAGGCTCTTTCCAATGGATTTCACTACAGTTTGGTTAACATGTGGCTAACATGTGGTGCAGAACCAACTCAATATATCATCACCTTGTAAGGTATAAAACTTTTCACTTCTCAAAGCTTTTCTCATAACCTACACTGTCCTACCCTCAGTAACACAGAGGAAACTGCAAAGAAACCATAAATATATAGCCTGTGATCACCTGGTTAGTTAATTGCAGAGTGGAGAGTAGAGCCCAGGGCTCCAATTTCCTACCTAGGCCATTATTGCTTAAACAGAAGATAACAGAGTACCAAAGAATTACCCACAAAGCCAACAATAAACTGAAGGTTCACACCTATGTATCTGAGAAGAGACGCTAGATCTTTGTCTTAAAATTGTTCCCCACAGTACACTGAAAGTATGTTCAGAGAGCCCTGAAGCAGCAAAAGGAATCAGAGCTCTCTAACCATAGTGCACATATAGTCACGCAGATATAGAAAATCTAATGTTTTTAAAGGAAAAAAGAAAACAAAACAACACAATAAAACATCAATGTTGCCAAGCCTATAATAATAATAAAAGTCTAAAAATCTTGAATATGATTTTTGCAAGATTAACTAAGACAAACCATTAGAAGAATCTATGTGGTCAAAAATAATTTAATTTAAACAAAGTGTTTTACCAAAATGGCAACTTCAAGAAAGATAAGCCACAATAGCTTAAAAAATAAACAAGGTTGACCTTTAGAATAAATATTTCCCTTCAATTCTAAGACAAAGGGTAGTACCTCATTAGATTAATAGCCTTCACAATGCTTTCAGAAATACAGCTATTAAACTTTTATTAAATTCAATGTTCTATCACCCAACACATTAAATGTAAAGTGCAATGTCTCACAACAATGAGAATAAAGAATACCAGACTTTAGTTATTTTACCTACACAATCCTTAGTAATAAAAAAAAAAAACTAGGTTATTTCAATTTATTATTATTTGACCTACAGCTCTCTCCTTGCTTAAAATTATTAAATGTTTCTTAGAACCTGGTTTTCTCACCAAAAAATAAAATCAGTTTTTTCTATGATGTCAACTTTCTAAAATACAAAGAACATTATAATCCCCTCATTAATAGTAGCTTCCCATGTGCCATAACCTGTGTCACCAGTTTTATGTGTGTTATCTTATTTAACCCTCAAAACAAAACTTCATTAAAAAAAAGTGACTGAGTGGGTCATCCAGCTAGAAAGTGGCAGAATCTGGAATATGAACTCAAGTACATCTGAGACATTTCTAGTGACTATGTTGTTGCTACCACAAATGAGCATACATTCAAGGCACTGGAGAACCAGACTTGACCTAAAGGATATCAAGCATTGAGCCTGAGAGAATACTCAAGAATACTCAATACAGGCCGGGTGCGGTGGCTCACACCTGTAATCCTAGCACTCTGGGAGGCCGAGGTGGGTGGATCGCTTGAGCTCAGGAGTTCGAGACCAGCCTGAGCAAGAGCGAGACCCCGTCTCTACCAAAAAAATAGAAAGAAATTAATTGGACAGCTAAAAATATATAGAAAAAATTAGCCAGGCATGGTGGCACATGCCTGTAGTCCCAGCTACTCGGGAGGCTGAGGCAGGAGGATCGCTTGAGCCCAGGAGTTTGAGGTTGCTGTGAGCTAGGCTGACGCCACGGCACTGTAGCCCGGGCAACAGAGTGAGACTTTGTCTCAAAAAAAAAAAAAAAAAAAAAAAAAAAAAAAAAAAGAACACTCAATAGAGTCTTGCAGTCCCTTTACGTCTGGTTTTCATGGAACTACACAAGTGTGAGAACAACTCTTGGTAGGGAAAGAAAAAAACACCTTTGCTTTGACATCATTGTTTAGACGCTGAAAAGAGTAATTCTTAACTTTTTTAGGAATCTGATAAAAGTTATGGATCTTCTTCCCAGAGATTCACATGCAAAATTTTGCGGTATTTTAGAAGGTTCAGATTCCCATAGCCCATCTACACGTCTGAGTTTTAAAATTCTCATTTGATTGGGCTGAGAATCAACAGAATGAGGTTATGAAAGTGCAAACTGACACAGAGTTCTTTGGAAATTGTTTTCAAATGTCAGCACAACCCAGCTCATGTAGATGATCCCAATTTCAATGCTCTGACAAACCTACTGCAAAGAACTTACAGAAGGAAAGAAAGGAGGTGTAGATGCCACCACTGATACACTTACCGTTTTCCTTTGCAATTCTTATCATTCAGGCCGCCAACCTTGTTTATGGCAGACCAGGCTGTGAGAGCCACATATGGCAAAGAGGCAGCTTGAGTATGAGTAAGTCTTTTGGGCTTGTGAGAGATCTAGGTTTAAAGATAACAGTCAAAAATAAGCAATGACTTTCAAACCTATCAACACAATTAAGTACATTTACCTTCACACGAATTGAACACAGTTGACCCTTGAACAACACGAATTTGAACTGTGCAGGTCCACTTACATGCAGAGTTTCTTCCACCTCTGCCACCTCTGAGACAGTAAGACTAACTGCTCTTCTTCCTACTTCTCCTTTGCCTACTTAACATGAGGACTACAAGGATAAAAACCTTTATAATGATCCACTTAATGAATAATATATTTTCTCTTCCTTACAATTTCTTAATAACATTTTATTTTCTATAGCTTACTTTATTGTAAGAATATAGTACAGAACACCTATAACATACAAAATATGTTTTAATTGACTATATGTTATTGGTAAGGCTTCCTGTCAACAGTAAGCTACTAGTAGTTAAGTTTTGGGGGTGTCTACAGTTTTATGCAGATTTTCGACTAGGGTTGGCATCCCTAACCCCTGCATTGGTCAAGTGTCAACTGTATTTTCATAGATAAATCTATAAAATTCTTCCAGGCTCACTGTGTACGCATACCCTACTCTAAGATTATTGCTAAGGAACACTCTCCAAATAGCTCTATCTGCCTCACAGAGGTTCAGTAATGTTTTGTAGGCTATATTAGCAGATACAGTTACTTCATTGTTTATAAAAGGATCATACTAAATAATCCCATTAGCCCTGACAATACCCAGAAATAAATCCAAATAAACCTTGAACCCTCATAAACACATTCTAATTTGTTTTTAAGATCAGTTGTTTCCTTTACTCCCATTTTCTGGAATGTAATCTTTCTATGCTTCCTCTAATCTCAGTAACACCCCTTTCCCCTTCCGGCAGTCCCTTTTGTAGCCAATATCCTCAACGTTAACCTCCTCCTCTCTATTCAAATTGTCAGGTCTCCCGACTATATTTGATTAGACTCCTGTTTTTAGAGTTATTCAAAACAGCTTGATACTTCCATGCCTCCGTTGATGACTAATCCATACTTTCCAATGGATACATTTGGTTTCAACTATTTATACAGGGTAATACCAAGAAACACAGCAGAGTTCTAGATCTCATTCCAAATCCCTGCTTCATGAGACGAAGATAAATACTTTAGCAGGCAATGTTATTAAATAACACCAAATACTTTTTAATCTCTCAAAAATTCCTATTCCCTACCCTCAGCTCCTTCAAAACTGCCTATCAAAGGTTAACCTGATCTGAAAACAACCAATTATTTCAGAGATATTTGTCAGTCTCTGTTTAAACCTTCAAATGGGATTTCAGCAGGGGTGGTGAGTTACCTCATTCCCACTGACTACAACAAACTCTGAGAGAGTGCCTTGTTTCCAAGGAGGAACTGCAGCCCAGACCTGAAACACACACATACACACACAACATCATTAGAGACACAGATGTTTTCCCACCATAAAGATAAGCATGAGAGCGTTCCCTCATACATACCCCACCCTTGGAAAAAAGCACAAGTCGGCAATACACCAACCAAAAGAGTTATTTTCACATGATGTAAATTTATTACTTAGTATGATTATGGATTTATCAAGTCAAACCACACTGGAAACAGATGACAGTATATCCTGCTGCATTTACTGACTACTTAGAGTACCAGAAAGACCTTAATCTCTGAAGCTCTAATCCTGGCTCCACCACTTATTAGCTGTGGGACTTCTTTATAGCTTGGCTTCCTCATCTGTAAACTGGGCCTAACTGTACCTACCTCAGGGGGATTAAATGAGTTATTTTACAAAAGCAACCACAACAGTATTAGCTGTCATTATGAGCTCACTATAATTTCTTGGTAGAAAGGTTCAAAGTGACAAGAGACAGATGATTATACCAAACTTTAGCTATTGTAAAGCCACCTAATCCGTAAGGTAGAAATTGTCATTTAAAGGCTCTCTCAAGAAAAAAAAATAGTCCCAATCCTACATATTTTAAAGTCTCGTAATTCTTAAGCACTAAATTTAGAAAACTCAAGTACCATCAAGCTATTTTGGAATTGTTTGTGAAAAATGTAATAATAGAACCAAGAAAATGAGGGTTCTATCCAAAGCTCAGTACATTTGTTGAAAAGAAAAAAGATCAACACTATAGAATATACTTCCAAAAGAAAAAGAATGAAATCTGCACATTGAGAAAATAGCGGCGTTTCTTAACTTACCTCGTCTCCAGGCTTGAAGTACTTCACATCAAGCCCACATTCCATCACCACGCCAGAGACATCCCGACCCAGAGTCAGTGGAAATTCTTCTCCTCTGGTTTTAATATGTAAAGGATCACGCTTCATATTTAAAGCTGTAGCTCCATAACCACCTACAAAATACAATTTATCTGTTTCCTCCAGAAGTAAGAGTGGAATGATTTTAAAACTACTACAGGATTATAGGCCAGGTACAATTTTAGATCCTCAAGATGTAGATGATAAAGTAATTAACCTTACAATTTTTTTGTCATTACACAGGAAAGCATAAAAATGATAGGTATTATTTCTTTAAAAAATTACTAAAATGTCATAATCACTTATTAAAACTAAAGCCGCTATTGCTCAAAATATTTTTGAAATTTGAATTGTAAAATTGTCTTCAGAACTTTTAGTACTGTCTTTTATACAGTTTTACTCTGTTCTTTGAAGATGGTAACATTATTGACTTATTCATTCATGAACTTTTTAAACAACAAAGAAGTTTGGTGACGAGTCTCATGAAGAAGATAAATGTTAAAGCTGTTTAAAGTTAATAAACAAATAAAGGATGGATATTAAAGTATTTCACACTGATATTAGTTTATGAGTAATGGTCCCCCATCTCCTAAAAAATGCTTCTAGAACATCGCCTTTGGAATAAGTACATAAATTCCTGAGTGGGAAAGAGCAACTTGGCTGCATGTGTTAACTCGCATTAACTGTTTATCATATTTAAGAATATTTACATAAATATCAGCTAAATAAAGCTGAAAACATTCTTCTAATCATAATTTTTTTGGTTCGAATAAATTGGCTGCTCTATCTACAATACTCCAAAGTAATTTATCACACAGCTTCAACATATAAAATGTCTTTTCTAAGACACAAAAGTATCTGTTATTCTCTCTTCTGCTTGACTTTTTTCTGAAGAGAACATTTCTGCTATGTGAGACTCTCCAAGATAGGCACCCTGCCTGCTTTTCCAGTGTCATATACCACTGCTTGCCCCACAATGCATGCTCCAGAATCACTAAACCACTCTGTCTCCCCGTCCTGTGAGCGGTAGACCATTAGATCTCAAGGATGAGGAGAAACCAGCACAGGAGCCTGAGATGGCAGGCTTGCCCAGTGAACTGAGAGGTATCCCGAAAGCCAAGTGAGGAAGGTCATTTAAAGAAGTCAAACGCTGCTGACAGGGAAGACACGTTTTCAAATAAGGTCAAAAGCTACTAAGAGGCTTTAAAACAAACAAAGAAACAAGTAAGACTGGATCCAACAACATAGAGATCTTTGGTAACCTTGATAGGAACAGTGTGCTAGGGAATGGGAATAGGAAGCACAGCACTGGAGACTAGAAGATTAAACTCTTTCAAACAGATTTATTATAAAGGGGAGCAGGGAAATGGAGCAGTAACTGGAGGGAACAACTGAGATGAACAGAGGATTTTTGAGTGGCTTTTTTTTTTTTAAGAGGGGAGAAATAACAGCAAGTTTATATGCTAATTGTAATCAACCAGTAGAAAAGACTGATGATGCAGGAGGGACTTGCTGGAATGAGACCCCAGAGTAAGTGAGAAGATATGGGATCAGGAACACAAGTGTAGGGTTGGCCTTAGATAGGAGCAATGACAGTTAGTCCATACAGTAGGAGCAAAGTTAGAAGATACAGAGAGAGAGATGCTGACAGGTGGGTAGCTTGCAGAAGTTGTTTTTCTAATAAAAATCCAAGACACATGGGAGAAAGCATTTGAAAGTTGGGATAGTCCCAGAAAATCTGAGCTGATGGCCATTATGCCAACATTACACATTTGCCATCTGGCTAGTTAGGACCACATTCTGTCAGGGAAAAAAAACAACTTCACATGTAATATTCACAAAAGTCACATGCTTCATTTTTCCTGTCTTATATTTCTTTTCTGGCATTAACACATAATTAAACAATTATTCACTGAAACCTCTATGTGGTTTGAACAGAAGTGGGCTTTTAGCCATGTCATATTTTAGCTGCTGTTTCAGAGCTGCAAAAAGGTTTCAGTCCTCTTTGAGTACAGAGCCTGCAGCTCAAGGTTGTTTTCTAAGTTTTCTTGGTCTCTCTGACATGCTAATGTATTAACTAAGTAGCTCTAGCTCACTTGTGCTATCTAAACTAGCCCCAAATCCAGAATGCAGCTAGCTGGTAGATAGTAATTGAGAATCTTCTTGGCAACACAAATGCATGAAGCCCTGAAGAGTTCCATCCCATTGATAGAGGCTGCCACTTTGACTTGTTCAAAGTTGTGCCAATTTGGAAAATCCTAAATCTGTCATCCACTTCAAAGCCTTTAATCCCATCTAAAGAAACCAAACTTTGTTGTTATGATGCTGTTGGCTGTATTTTTAAAATTTATCCATTTCTTTAGCCATTTCTATGATTTATTATTTTATGGCCAACAGTAGTGGCCATCTCCAGAAAAACAGCCAGCCTTCATCTTTCAAAATAGACATGTCTCTCTCTTATTTTCTTGTCAAGGGAAATAACTGCTTCCTACAGTTCACAATCTTGTACTCATTATTTTATTTCCCCAAGCTACTATTTCAGATATCTTCTGGAACAACAATAATACATTCTCAAAAGGAATCCATGGGCAGAGGAGAAAAAAAAGGAGGATAACTTACAAATAATGTTACCTAGTCAAGTCATAAAAAACTAAGATGTCTCAAGAATACTATATAAAAGATGTTTTACCATATCATATTATTAAATAGCAGCCAAGAAAAGTCTAAATACAGCCATTCTAATGAAATAAAAATGTACACAACACAAATCATGCATGTGCATTTAAAGAAATGAAAAATTAACAGATCTAAATGAAGATAAAAGGTAAAAATTACTCATGGATAAAATACTGCTAATTTAAGTTTGCAATCTTAAGTCAGAGTGAAAATATAAAATGGCATAAAAATAATAACTGAATGACAACTACATACGTGGAACACTGACACAGGTTAATGAAACATGGGATCTATCTTCGAAGAGCTTACAATCAAAAGAAATGAAAAAACATACTGATCATTGGGTAAAACCTACCACTTACATAGTGTGTAAAAATTAAATTATTAATATCTTTAAGACCAATGTAAAAAGAATAAAGTAAAACAACATGCCCAACTAGTAGCAATTATTCGAACAAAATTCAAAACAAAAATACAGACGTGGATTTCATGAGGCAGTGATAGTAAAGTCATTTCAATTCATTCTTAATAGAACTTTCTAGCCATTTTCACTCCAAAAGTCCTTCCTCATGCCTCTTCCCCCCAAAATATGTAATAGTTATTCTATCACACAGTCTAGATAGGTGCTGTCCAATAGAAATATAATGCCAGCCACATACATAATTTAAAATTTTCTCGTATCCACAAAAAAGGTAAAAAGTGAAATTATTTTTAGTAATGTTTTACTTAATTTTTCCAAAATATCACCAAGTCAACACACAATCGATATAAAATTCTTAATGAGACATTTTACCTTCTTTTTTTCTAAGTGTTTGAAATCTAATGTGTACTTTACACTGACTGTGCATCTCAATTCAGACTAGCCACATTTGGACTGCTGAATGGCCACATATGGCTAGTGGCTACTATACTGAACAGTACAGGTCCAGATATATTAAGTTAAAAATAGCAGCATTCAAAATTAGAGTCAAAGGACCTAAAGACAGTGAATCTGGACTTTATTTCCTCAATCCAGAAGTTCAAGTTTGGTACATTCCCAAGATCTTTTCAAAGACTCTAAGAAGTCCTTTCTTTTCCAACAACCTACGAGGGCTGGCTTTTCTTCATTATTTCAAATGATGTACTGCAACAGATTGAATACAGAAACACATATGAAAATCCAGTTGTCTTATTAAACCAGATAAAGACATTTGCAAAGGTATAAAACAATGATAGTCTTCTAATTTTTTGGCTTATTTTGGAAAATATCAATTTTTCATTGTAAGCTCTTTAAAGGAAGATCCCATGCTCTTATTAACTATTACCTGTTCCGGCGCTTCACATATGTAGTTGTCTCTTAGTCATTATTTTTATGTCATTCTACATTTTTAATCCTAATTTTGTAATGTTAACACAAAAGGGGTTTACTATATTTTTAAATCAATATTTAAAAATTTGCTCTAAATTCTAATAAGGTAAAAATATTGATAACTATAGCTTACATAAACAAAAGCCCAATAATTTTTTAAGAATGTGAAGAGATCTTGAAACTAAAAAATTTGAGAAGTGCTACCCTCATCTACCATATCACTCCTAGGGGAAAAAAAAAGAGAAGAAAGAAATGAAGTCACAATCTCAACATTTTCATACTTCTGTACAAATTCCACAAAATGATTCATTCTATTATTAATCTTAATCTTGCAATCAGATACATATATGAACAAAAAAATTAAATTCATCACACATAGGCTATAGATGAGAATTGTTATTGAGGCAATTGATTGAACATAATTGTAGATCCACACACAAACCCTACAGAACACTAACCCATGGTTAAACTGCACATGGCAGCTTGCTTAAATCACTGAGGTTAACTGACCTGTGATTAACACTGAGTGAGGTTAATCCTAAAAGATCCTAAAAGATGTGTTTTTTGATTTCTTCAGAAGAACGTACATGAGTTCCCATAAGAAAGACTGACAGTATTTTTGACATTATTTTCCAAAGTTAAAGCAATTCATAAATACTAGTATTTTCAGCACTACAATAGTTGTATTATATATACATACACACATATACACACATACACACAAGGAATAGAGTGCTCTCCAAGCTTTGTCAATATCCTCCAGCAGAAATTAAGATTATTCCCCTTTGGAATGGAGCAAACAGGAAAGTGTATTTTAAATGTTGAGGGCAGAACGCAATAGCAGAAATGAGGAAAGTACTGTATGTCCATATCCTGTAGTACTGTTCTGTTGCTTTATCTACTGGACCAATAAAGAAAGCTCTGAGTAAAGGGAGAGCAAATAGGAGAGGAATTATTACAAAAATGCAAATTCTGAACTTACGAGGAAACACAACCATATCTCCAAAACCCGTGATGGATTTCAGGGTATCAGAAAGTTCACAGGAGAGCACACCTGAAAGTCAGCTGTAGACACAATTCTCAAGTCCCAATTTACATGTTAAGACAGCATGAAAACAAACATTTTGTAAAAGAGTAAAGTATACCCGGGCCACTGCAAATTCAAAAATTTTGGAAATTAACATTTGCAGAAGCATTATCAAAAACCTGATTCCTTGTATTAACCAAAGAAGTGTAGTCAAATAACTGACCTTTCAAAACTGAATATCTGATCAAATTCTGATTTTTTAAAAAAAAAGGGTAATGAAGAATACCTTTTGAACTTACTTCTCATATTAACATCTATAGGATTTACACTCGCAGCATGGACTTTGATAATGACTTCATTTGGATAGTGTATGACAGGTATCATCATGTTTTGAGTGAATCGAAGCACTTCATTCTTCCCATATTTATCTATCACCCAAGCAGGCATGACAGTGCTCCTTGGAGAGGTAGTGCTAATCTTTCTAACTGAAGGCATCTGTATAACTTTGCTTCTCCAGAAGCAAACCGCAGTACATGCATTTCTTCTAAGCACACATGTCTTCAGAAATTCCATTGTGAACAGTGGTTGAATTGAGTGCCCCAATTAAAATGCACTTGGACTGGATCAAACTGTCACCTCTGAATTCGGTCAAATTCTGCCAAACACACAGGCTAGTTTCAAAATTGAAAGCATTCAAAACTGAGCATTCGAAAATGAAGTTAACCTAATGGAGCAACTCAAGGAATACGGAATCGTTATTCTGCTCTTCGCATCTGAAATGCCCCAATTAACGTTCCAGTCAGGATTCTGTCCATTCTCCTCCTCCTTTATACCCGCTTCCCCCTTAAAAAACAAAAGCAGGTGTGCAGCACCCCCTAGACCCCAGTCCTGGGAGCCCTCGGCTGGACAAGCAGACACCGCTCGCAATCCGACGCCACAGAGAATCGAACGCTTCCCGACTGCAGCCGAGACCCTGCACAGGAGTCTCCTTCCTCGACCGCTTTTGTCCCGGCCAGGAAGGCTTTGAGGCGCCAACCAATCGCGTGAAAAGATGATTTCCTCGGGCTGCAGCTCAACCAATCCAAGTATTCGGTGCTGAAGGGTTCAGTGACGACCAAAGATGGCTGCGCCCACGTAAAACCGCAGGCGCCTGTTGACCTCAGTTTTTTCTCATTGTCACCTGGCCCTGGTGGTGGCAGGCTGAGCACGAGGACCATGCTGGGCCGGACCCTCAGAGAAGTGAGTGGAATGAGCCCGCTGAGGGGCCCGGGAGGGCGGAAAGTTTCGCGGGCTCCGTGAACAAGGAACCCCGGTCTGACTACGCACCTATGTCCGCCTCGCCGCCTCCTTCCCTTCAGCTGGGTCGGGGATTGGGACCTTTCGGTCCTTAGGCTGTACTCACCATACCCGTTCAGAGGTTATACCTCAGCAAGGGAGATCTCTGCACTTCGCAGCTGTAGGGTGGAAGTGCACATCCATCCGCTTCTCGGGATTAGACGGTTACTCAAGCTACGGTCGCGTTCCGGAGGGTCTCTCAGAGTGGGCTTAACCAGACAAGGGGGACTTTGCTGGGCCACTTCCATCTCTCTTCTGTCCCAGATACTCAGCCAATGCAGCTCTCGCGAATTTGTAGTTTGCAAACTCCAAACGAGTAATTTTTGGCTTTTTTTTTTTTAATTCATTCTCCAGGCTTCACTTACCACTAAGATACCGGATTCCGTAACCCA
Source organism: Indri indri (assembly GCA_004363605.1). Lineage (NCBI taxonomy): Eukaryota > Metazoa > Chordata > Mammalia > Primates > Indriidae > Indri > Indri indri. Next base: position 23,634 of record RJWJ010003295.1, read on the forward strand.
TGTCTCCATTTCCTGAACATTAGTTTTAAACTCTAGGCTGTGTTTGTGGACAGCTCTTCCAAATGTCCCCTAAGCACCTCAAACTCACTTCAGCCAAAGTTGAAGTCATCATTGTAACAGGGACTACCCCTTACCTGTCAACCCCCATCTTTGAAACAAAAACCTCTGAATTCTTCTCAATTCTTAATGTATTCTTTTAATGCCAGAAATACTATCTTATTTGCCCTTAGATTCCTCCTTGTCGAATACGAAAATATTTGACAAATCATTAAGCGCCATCAATTCTATCTTGTAGATGTGGCTGGACTCTGTTCTCTGATGTTAGTTCAGGTCTCCTTGCCTTCTGGCCCAGATCTCTCAACCTTTAAACAGTCTGCAGGCCCACTGCTATCAAAATCACCTGGGGCCCTTTACTGAAACTACAGCTGTGTCCCACTCTAGGCTTAATCAGACATATCTGTGAAGTATGGCCCCCAGCATGGTTTAAAGGGGGCTCTAGGTGATCTCTGGTGATAAGTGATGGTTGAGAACCCATTCTGCCTTTCATCTTCCTTTTTTATCTCCATCCGGGAAGTCTCCCCCTTACCCCCCGCCCAGCTAGCAGCCTGAAATCATAATTATACAAAACTGTAAGCTATAAGGCCGGGCTCCATGGCTCACACTTGTAATACTAGCACTCTGGGAGGCTGAGGTGGAGGTGGGAGGAACGCTGTGGTCAGGAGTTCGAGACCAGCCTGAGCAAGAGGGAGACCCTGTCTCTACTAAAAATAGAAAAAATTAGCCGAGCATAGTGGCACGCGCCTGTAGTCCCAGCTAGTCCCAGCTACTGGGGAGGCTGAGGCAGGAGGATTGCTTGAGCCCAGGAGTTTGAAGTTGCTAGAGAGGATACTCTAGCCCTGGCGACAGAGCAAGACTGTGTCTCAAAAAAAAAAAAAAAAAAAGAAGAAAGCTGTAAGTTATAATGAGAATTTTAAATATAGACTATTAAATAATAAGTAGTTCTTCCCCCAAATACATTATTATTTTGCCATCTTAAATTGCACCTGGCATATATTGTCAGTGAAAAATCAAATTTGTTCTTAAAAAAAAAAATAGAAAGTTCCCCAAAACTTGTTTTAAAATGAAATACAACCTACAAAAATAGTATTTCTTTTGTCTGCCTTTTCACCTGTCAATCTGAATAACAGAGAGGGAGACTGTCCAAAAGAAAATGATATTTATTTGGGAGTAACAATGGGAATATGGGTGCCATAGTAAACTATGTGTGTATTCAAGGAGGTGGGAGCAAGGGGAAGTTTTGAATCAGTTATCCTTGGCTATAAGGATCAATAATAACAAGAATGGTGTCAGTTCAAGGTTGCACATGCAGTTGCTAGACAGACATCCTTGCAGAAGTTTGTGTGTGTGTGTGTGTGTGTGTGTGTAAAGTTGCAATGGCCTTTGTGTAAGATTGTGGCTTTTGCAGTAGTTCTTATCAGCCATTTGTGCATGAGAACCCTCTCTTCATGGCCTTCCATGGCTCCATTTGTCAGAGTTTTAACACAAATGACTTTATTTTGATGTTGACAACTTTCACATCCTTTTAAGAACCACCTTTTTTGTGCTACCCTTTTCTAATGTTGTGAGAAACAACTTTTGCCTCCTGGGGGGAAAAAAAGAACCATTTAAGAGAATGGACCCAAGAGCAGACTGAGAGGTTGCCTGGGCATGATTGCCTTCCTCAATCATTCCTTTAACAAATACTTATTAATGCCTACTGTGTGTGAAACATTATTTAGTGGTTATTTTCCCAGCCCCAAAGGTATCTTCTGTCCACTTTGTATTTTCTGCACATCACTGTACTGATGCCCCAAATTCTGCCAATTAGTAATTAATTCAGTACACGTTCTCTTTTAAACATGTGCAGATGCCTAAGAGGATTGAATGATTTGTTCACTGATTGTTGTAAATTACAATAGTTCAATCAAATTTCTTTGTAACACCTGCGTTGAGATAATCAATTGACGAAAGGGGAAACTTGCCGGGGTTGAAATTAGGGAGAGGGGCTGGAAATATGGATTTATGAAACAATTTAGGGGATGTTGTGGAGGCTTAAGGTAACAGGAGCCCTGGGAACAGCTGCCAAAAGGAGGTAAAATGTCAAATAGGTAAAACTAATATTTGTAATTTTATCCAGCTACATTCAGGAAGGGGAAGGAGTCTCACTTTTTGTCTTTTGTGGCATAATCCCTGTGTTTCTAGGAGCCAGACACCAGGCTAATCTTATCAATTGTAAAGTTTCATTAATGATATATTCAACTGGCTCCTGGGGGCCTAACCTAAGAACATTTAATCATTGTTATACAGGGAAATAGATTCCAAATTTTAAACAACTCATTTATTCATCTATTCAACTAACATTTATTGAACACCTCTGTGTTCCAAGCACTGAAGGTTAGCATTAAAGATAGACAGAAGCTCCTGCCCTTACAAAACCTACGTGTTTTTTGTGGGAAAGCAGGCACTAAATAGGTTTTTTTTTTTCCTAAAGTAAATGATATAATTTCAGGTAGTATAAGTACTAGGCAGAAAAATTAAGTAGCCTATACTGTGAGAACTAGGCTGATTGAATGGGTGATATTTAATAGAGACCAGAAGGACATGAAGGGTAAGATCTGGAAGAAGAGTGCTTCAGGCAAAGGGAACAGTAAGTACAAAGACCCTGAAGCAAGAGCAAGCTTTACATGTTCAAAAAATAGCAAGAAGGCCAGCATCCCTGGAGAGAAGTGAATGAAGAGAGTAGTGGGAGAGGTTAGAGAGATAGACAGGAGCCAGATCATGGCGAACCTTTGTAGCCATAGTAGGGAGTGTGGATTTTTTTTTGTTGTCGTTGTTGTTTTTGAGATAGGGTCTTGCTCTGTCACCCAGGCTAGAGTGCAGTGGCATAGTCATAGCTTCCTGCAGCCTCAAATTCCTGGGCTCCAGGGATCCTCCCTCCTCAGCCTGAGGAGCTGGGACCACAGGCACATGCCACCACACCCAGCTCAGTGCAATTTTATTTTAAGTGTAATGAAAAGCATCTTTTGAGTCTGTGGATGTGAACTGATTTAAAGTTTTAAAAGCTCCTTCAGGTTACTCGTAAGGACTATGGTCTAAAGGAAAGCAAGCAAGGAAGCAGGAAGACCAATTAGAAGGCTGTTGCATTGGCGAGAGATGATGGCAACATGGATAGGGTGGCGGCAGTGGAGGTAATGGGAGTGGATACTGTTTTTTAAGTTAGGGCTTGCAGATGAGTTGGATATGGGGGTTGAGGAAAAGAGAAGACTCAAAGAGGAAAAAAACTTAGGTTTTTGGGCTGGGCAATTGGGGAAATGATAACATTTATCAAGATGGAAAAGACTGTAAAGGGAACAAGTTTACAAAGAGGAGGTTATCAAGGTTCTGTTTTAGATGTTAATTTTGAGACGCCTCCTAGAAAAGCAAGTGAAGATGTCAATAAACAGGGGGACACAAGAGTTTGGAGCTCAGGATAGAAGCTAGATATGAAAATATAAATTTGCCAGAGTATAGAAGATAATTAAAGCTATATGGCCAGATGAGATTGCCTGGGAAGTTAAGTGTAAAAATAGAAGGAGGCCTAAAACTTTCCAACATTTAGAGGCCAGCAACATGAAGTAAAGCCAGCAAGAGAAACTCGAAAGAATGGCCAGTGAGGCAAGAGGAAAACCAGGACAGTGTGTTATTCTGAACACAGGTAAAGAAGCATTCCAAGGAGGGAGTGAGCACTTGTGTTGAATGCTTCTGATGAGTACTATGAGCTCCAGGGCATTGACCACTAGGTTTAGGAATATAGAGGTTGCTGATGATCTTGACATGGAATTTCATGGAACAATGAAGACAAAAGTGTGAATGGAGTATGTTAAAAAGAGAGTGGGTACCCATCAGCTGGACACTCAGCCCTCAAGAGCACTGCTACACCTTCGGCATTTATCAAGGCAATTTTTTTTTGAAAGTTCTTTTCCTAAGTGAACTCCTGTGTTATCTGTAAAGTTAATAAAAATGTTCTTCACTTTGTTACAGAGGAGTAAATGCCATAATACCTTGCATAGAGAATAATTATACAGGTTGAGCATGCCTCATACAAAAATCCAAAATGCTCCAAAATCTGAAACTTTTTGAGTGCCATGACATTCAAAGGTTATGCTTGAAGGAAATGCTCATTGGAACAGTTCAGATTTTGGATTTTATGATTAGGGATGCTCAGTCGGAAAGTGTATAATGCAAATACAGTATTCCAAAATCTGAAAAAATCTAAAATCTGAAACACTTCCAGTCCCAAGCATTTTGGATAAGGATACGCAACCTATAGTATAGTGTTTCAGAGCGTGAGTTTTGGAAACAAGATCAGTCCTTGGTTGAATCCCAGCTCTGCTACTTTTTAGCTCCGGGACCTCAGGCAGGAACTTCAGTTTTTTATCTGTAAAATGGACATAGTAACATGAGCCCCTCAGTGTGGATGTAAAGATTAAATGAAATATGAAGCTCCCAGGACAATGCCTAGAACTAAGTGCTAGCTATTATTAACATTAATTTTGTTACAGGGACTAAATTACTAAATTAATAAATAACTTACATGTATTTATAATTTTTCCTTCCCCTACTTTGTGAGAAGAGTGGTTCCTAAGTAAGTTTTCTTAATTTTTCTAAGGAGGTATATTAGTTTTCTGTTGCTGCATAACAAATTAGTGTGAACTTTGTGGCTTAAAATAGCATAGTCTTATTATCTGACAGTTTTGTGGGTCAGAAGCCTGGATGTGGAGTAGCTGGGTTCTCTGCTCAGAGTGGCACAAGGCTGAAAGCAAGGTGTCAGCTAGGGCTGCAGCTTCATCTGGAGCTCCAGGCCTCTTTCAACCTCATTAGTTGTTGGAAGATTCCATTTCCTGCAGTCGTGGAACTGAGGGCTCCAATTTCTTGCTGGCCATGTGGGTAGTAAAGTCAGTGAGCTGAGGAGCAGGAAATGTGGGATGACTTGAAATGATATTTAGATCATGTGGATATTGGTAATGATGTAGCAGCTGGGGTGAAGTGAAGGAAAAGTTTGTGTGAAGCGAGGGCAAGGAACTGAGAGGCCAAATGTCAGTGTATACGGACTTGAAGTTTGAGCGAGCAAGAGTGACAACAGGGGCAGTAGTAACAAAGATGACAGTGAGCTAGGTGCTAAAATCATCAAGGAATAAAAAGTAGTACCAGGGAGACTGTAGATCAGCACACCAGAGAGGTATAATCTCCTCCAGAGCATGTGCTTCAAAGGAGCTGTGATGTTTGAGAGAAGAGGGAAGAGACAAGTTGGAGGAACAAGGAGGACGCCTGCCCGTACACCCCCTCCCCCAACACACACACACACACACTCTGGACTCTATGATACCTGGTAGGTAGGTGCCAAAAGGGAGAAGCAGTGACTGCCAGGGAAGCCCTAGTTTCCATTAGACAAAAGACTTGCCAGGGAGAGAGAATTTTTTTAAGTTGACTTTGTTTTATTATGTATTCAGATATGACACCTGCAGTTTTGTCCCTTAAAAGCTACACATATGTTTTATATTTCCTCCTCCTTATGCTTGGTCCATATTAGCTAACTAGCATCTCTGTTTTCACTTCTCTTTTCCAAGTCCCTTATTTTCTCTAATCTGGAGTTCCTTAAGATGGTCCTAATGAAGATCAGCACCATTTAAAATGAGTGCTCCTACAATCTCATTTCTTGCTTTTCTAACCACAACTGTAACTCTGTAGCTCTTGTAGCAGTTGGCAAGTCAGAAAGCAGTTTGAGGATAGTAGGCATTAGGGGACCTGAGGGGAGTCAAGTCAAGGGGAGAAAGTGGCAGACACAATTTTCCTGATTATTATAATTTTGCTGTGGGATAGGTCTGCCTTTATATCTCTCTGTCTCTCTAGCTTTGGGTATTTTGCTAGTTCTGACTCCCTTCTGCCCAGCCTACCACTGTCCTCTTTATTCCCGCTCCATATACACAATGTCAGAACACACTGCTGGTATTTCTTTCTAGCTTTTTATAAAGAGTTTATATTTCATACAAACTAATCAACAGAAATGTCTCTTCTTGTTGTTACTAAGTCACCTCCTTAATTTAAGTCAAGCCTCCCTGTGGAAGTCCTTTTCCTTGAACATTAGGAGTCCTCTCAATGATCTAATCCCACTGCTTTTCACATTTGAAACCCTCAGCCCTAAGAATGCCATTGCTTTGATGATTTATTCAATAGCTGAGAACGGATCATTTGCAGACTTTCTCCTCAAATGCAAACTCCTGTTGCTTGTTGCAGATAGGACGTGTGAAAATACACTCAACTTGGAGGACAAGCTAAGCTTCCAGTAGAGTAGAGATAGAAATGGTGAGGAGCATATCTTATGAAGTCACCCTGTCCTTTACTGTTTGTGTGACTTTGGACAAATCACTCAACCTCTCTGAGGTTTAGTTTCTCCATTTGTCAGATGAAGTTAATAACACTTGAGTTGTCTGGTTGTCTTAAGGGTTAAATGAAGGAAAAGGGTTAAATTATATAAAGCAATGGTACCTGGCTTTTGGTAAATACTCAGTAGATATTACTTCTCCATCTAGCTTCCTTGTCTCTCATCTCCCATCTTATCCAACTCTTTTTTTGTATAGTCTTCAAAGTTTTGGTGTCATCTTTGACTTCTTGTTATTCATTCCATTTATCCGATTAGTAAGTACATATTATTATTACTTCCTACAGGAAATATTACACAGTCATCACTTCATCTCAGGCCCTCTTCCCTGTCAATATGCATGTTCTGGTCACTTTTAGTATAGTTTATTTTAACACTTTCTTTTTTTTTTTTTTTTTTTTTTTTGAGACAGAGTCTCACTCTGTTGCCTGGGCTAGAGTGCCGTGGCGTCAGCCTAGCTCACAGCAACCTCAAACTCCTGGGCTCAAGCGATCCTCCTGCCTCAGCCTCCCGAATAGCTGGGACTACAGGCATGCACCACCATGCCCGGCTAATTTTTTCTATATATTTTTAGTTGTCCAATTAATTTCTTTCTATTTTTGGTAGAGACGGGGTCTCGCTCTTGCTCAGGCTGGTCTTGAACTCCTGAGCTCAAACAATCCGCCCGCCTCGGCCTCCCAGAGTGCTAGGATTACAGGCATGAGCCACTGCGCCTGGCCTTAACGCTTTCTTTACTGTCCTTCCTAATGCATCAGAGACAGAATTTCAGAAAAGTTTATTTTTAGTTTGCTCTTGAACCTCTATTTTCTATGCCTTTTTCTCAATTCATAGTGGCTCTTGCTTGAATCCCACAATATGTGTACAGATCTTATTTGGAGCCATAAAATCATGCAGTGCCTTGTCCAGGTCACTTCTCTTTTTTCTCTCTGGACTCCCTGTTTCGTAGCTAAGCTACCCTCTGTACATAATCTACCCATACCCACCCCTCACCCATGCTGGGCCTTACCTCCCCCAGAACATTCAACTTCTGAAAGCAGAAAGCTAGCTGGGGAGAAGGATATCGTGTCCTCCACCTGTCCTCAAGCTGATCGGTGTGTTATCCCTCGTTCACTACACTATCTAAGTTAGAGATGATGTGTTTTCTTGATTTTGAACCCAAGCCTCACTTCAAAATTTTATACTTAGCCACTCTATCACCCCTTCGGTATAATATTTGAAATTTCTGCAGACTCAGTAAAAGGTGTTTGAATTTTATATGCCATAGGTTTCTGCGGCACTGAAACAAGGCCAAATTACACCCATAGAGCTCTGTCAAAAATGTCTTTCTCTTATCAAGAAGACCAAGTTTCTAAATGCCTACATTACTGTAACAGAAGAGGTGGCCTTAAAACAAGCTGAAGAATCAGAAAAAAGATATAAGAACGGTAAATTACTTTTAATTACACTTAATCGTTATATCTCCAGAGAAAGAGTTTAATTGGATCTAGTAGTCTCCATTTGGCAAGAGAAGCTTTAAACATAAAACATACCTTTATTTAAAGAACTTGCCACAAGTTATAATAAAAATGAGGCTAATGGATATGTGAGGCTTTATAATGTCCACCTGTATTAATTTCTAACAAATTTGATTTCTGAAGAAGTATCTTTGCCAAAAACTAGTAGTTATTATAATAACAGGTATTGATATGTCCTTATATTTTGAACTGTTATCTCCAATATCAACTATTTTGGCTTTTTAATACAGGTCAGTCACTTGGGGATTTAGATGGAATTCCTATTGCAGTAAAAGACAACTTTAGCACGTCTGGCATTGAAACAACTTGTGCGTCAAATATGCTGAAAGGTGAACTTTAACTGATCAGAATATTAATAATTTTGTGAAAATAAGTATTTTTTACTTTAAAGATACTAAAGTACCAATCTCAGACTAATTATATCTTTGAAGGAAATACTTAGGATAGAGTGTATTATCTTTTTTTACTATTTACTCTTTCAGAATGCAGTATTATTCTTTAGAGGCAGGCCAGCTTAATGAATGAATTTCAGAAGTTTTAGAAATCCTATTTAGGAAGACTCAATTCAATAACTGATCACCACAAACACACTGACATCTAACTCTAAGTCATTAATAATGTAGGAATAAGTATGAACTGGCCATTATTCCCCCTTTCTTGTGGATGATGCGAAGATTCATTAGCATCTACTAACCAGTTCTTTTTTATTTCCTGACTTCTCTTATAGTACAGTATAGTGATACTTAGCTTTATTTTTTTAGAGTTTAGTAAGTCAAAAGGAAGCTTGTTTATCGAGATCCTAGGAGAAAAAAGAAATGGGAAAAAGGTTATTCAGAGCACCACACACTAAAAGTAATATTCCATGAGGAATATGCCCCACATTCTGTAATAGGTAGACCATTGTTAATTGTTTCGGAATATACACTAGAACTTTTCAATAGCTAGAGGAAATTTTAATTGAGAATAAAGATCTATTTCTAGCCAGAAGTACATAAAAATTACTGTGAGGTATAATATCGTCTGAGAAGAAAAAGTCCAGTACAATGAGCAAAATAATAATTTGCGATTAGTTTCAGAAGAATTGGGTACATCTCTGTCATGCAGTATTTTGTAGAACTAGCTGTTTTAAGTCAATATTTTAGATTATAAAAATACAGACTATCTTTGGAAAACATACAGTTAGCAGCAGAAAACGTTAACTCCTGGAATAAAGTGCAACCTACTATTTAAATTAGGAATAATTAACACATGTCAATATGAATTGCTTAATTGCAGTTTAAAATTTTGTTTCCTGCATATGATTTACATGTTTACTGTTTTGTATCCTATCATAAAAATAACTGAATTTTTTTCAGGTTATGTACCACCTTATAATGCTACAGTAGTTCAGAAGTTGTTGGATCAGGGAGCTCTGCTAATGGGGAAGACAAATTTAGATGAGTTTGCTATGGGGTAAGTAAAATTGAAATTTTCTTCTCTTTCATTTCTTTCATCTATATCTTTAATTTCACTAAATGTAGGTACCTAAAAGTAGTGAGGTGATTTCTTGAGGATTCTAATGCCAGTTTCTTAGTCCCTCTGTGAGATTATGTTCGGGTATTTAATAGATATATAGTCATATCTCATTTTGGTTTTAGTTTGCATTTCCCTAATGACTAGTGATGTTAAACACCTTTTCATATGTTTATTTTGCCATCCAAATATCGTCTTCGGTGAATTATCCGTTCAAATTTTTTGCCCATTTTTCTGATTGGGTCATCTTATTATAGGGTTGTAAGAGTTCTTTCATATACTCTGGATTCAAGTCATTATCACATAGGTGATTTGCAAATATTTTCTCCAAGTCTCTGGCCTATCTTTTCATTCTCTGAACATGCCTTTCAACGAGTAAAAGCTCTTAATTTTAGGCGGGGCACGGTGGCTCACACCTATAATCCTAGCACTCTGGGAGGCTGAGGTGGGAGGACTGCTTAAGCTTGAGCTCAGGAGTTCAAGACCAGCCTGAGCAAGAGTGAGGCCCCATCTCTACTAAACAAAATAGAAAAATTAGCTGGGTGTTGTGGCATGCACCTGTAGCCCTAGCTACTCTGGAGGCTGAGGCAGGAAGATTTCTTAAGCCCAGGAGTTTGAGGTTGCAGTGAGCTATGATGACACCACTGCACTCTACCCAGGGTGACAGAATAAGACTCTGTCTCAAAAAAAAAAAAAAAACTCTTAATTTTGATGAAGTCTATTTAGTAAACTGGAGCTTATCAATTTTTTTCTTTTATGATTCATACCTATGTGTCCTAAGAAATCTTAGGTCACAAAGATTATCTCTTAGAAGTTTTATTGTTTTAGCTCTTACATTTAAACCTGTAATCCATTTTGGATATGGTGAATAAAGTTCATTTTTTTTAACGTATAGATGTCCACTAGTTCCAGCAGTATACGTAAAAAAATTATCCTTTCCTCATTAAATTACCTTATTTCTTTGTCAAAAATCAAACACATGTGTAGGTCTATTCTGGACTCCATTCTATCTCTGTTTATTCCAATATTACACCATCTTGATTATTATAGCTTTATATAAGCCTTGAAATTAGGTGGAGAGAGTCTTCCAACTTCGTTCTTTTTTCAAAATCATTTTACATAATCTAAGTCCTTTGTATTTTCATTTGTTTTAGAATCAGCTTGCTAATTTCTACAAAAAAATTTGATGAGATTGTGATTGTCATTGTGTTAACTTGGGAAGAATTGATAGCATAATGTGGGTCTTCTAATTCATGAAAACCCTGTATCTCTATTTAGTGAGATTTTATTTAATTTTTCTCAGTAATGTCGTTATGATTTTCTGCATGTAAATCTTGCACATAATTTGATTTTTCCCCAAGTGTTTTGTGTTGCTTAATGCCATAGAAAGTGGTATTTTTTCAATTTCTAATTGTTTATTATTAGTACACAGAAATATAATTGATTTTTCTATATTAACCCTTTATACCATGACCTTATTAAAGCTCTCTTATTAGTTCTAGTTGACCTGTATGGATTCTATGGAATATTTTATGTGGATGATCATATAGTCTGCAAATAAAGTTTTATTTCTTCTTATTTCTTTTTCTTGCCTTATTTCACTAGTTGGGGCCTTCAGTGCAATGTTGAGTAGAAGTGGTGAGAGCAGATATTTTTGCCTTGATCCTGATCTTGGAGAAAAGCATTCAGTCTTTCACCAAAAGCATTTTGTATTTCCCCTTTTATAACACTTGTCAAATTTATAATATTTGCTTGGTCTGTATTCCCTGTTTCATAGAAACAGAATCCTTGACTGTGTTGTTCACAGTGGTATCTTTTGGTACTCAGTAAATATACGTTGGATGAACTAATCCATAGCAGTAAACTCAAACAAAGGTTTTTAAGACATTGTCTTCATCAACTGATCAAAATTAACGTCACCAGTGAGGGTCAAGTGGACTTTGTGTGCCTCCAGATGTGATTCTCTAAAGACACAGCATCACCTATTCCAGCTGAGAATGTGTAACCTGAATCTGATAACAAAAGACAAATCCAAAATGAGAAGCGTTCGTTTAAAATATCATATCATAAAAACAACAAAAGGCTATGAAAATCTTCCAGATTAAAAGAGTCTAAAGAAAGTAAAACCTAAAATTATAAAACTTAGAGAAGAAAATTTAGGGAAAAATCTTTATGACCTTGAGTTAGGCAAAGATTTCTTGGAACATACCAAACATAAATCCATAAAAAAGATCAATATATTGGACTTAATTAAAATTAAGAACTTCTGTACTTTGAAATATACTAGTACTAAAAAGTGAAAAAGCAAGCCACAGACTGAGAGAAAATATTTGCAAAACATATATCTGGAAAAGAACTGGTATCTAAAGTATATAGAACCTTTCCCAACTCAGTAATAAGAAAATAAGCAATTCAATTTTTTTTAATGGGCAAAAGATTTATATAGACATTTCATCAAAGACGATATATAGTTGACAAATACATTAAAAAAATCTTTAATAACAGTAGTCATTAGGAAAATACAAATTAAAACCACAATGAGATTTATATACCTATTAGCATGGCATAATAAAAATGAAAATGTCAAGTACTGACAAGGATGCAGAGCAGTTGGATTTCTTATACATTGCTGGTAGGGAATGCAAAACGGTATAGCCATTTTGGAAAATAGTTTGGCAGTTTCTTATAAACTTAAACATACAATTAACCATATGACCCAACAGTCTCAGTTCCAGGTATTTACCTAAGAGATGAAGACTTAGGTTTACACAGAAGCACTGGTGCTAGGACCTTTCAGTGCAACATTTATAGTAGCGTTACTCATAATTGCCCAAAAATGAAAATAACCCAATGTCTATTGGCTGGTAAAGGATTAAAAAAAAGAAAAAAAGCTAAAGAGACAATAATAACTAAATGCAATGCCTGACTCTATATCACACAGATCTGAGATGGGGATAAAAATGCCACAAAGTACATTATTGGATCAGCTGACAAAATTAGATTACATACAATAGATTAAAGTGTTGTATTAATGTTAATTTTACTGAGATTGATAACTCTGCTGTGACTGTATAACAGATTGTCCTTATTCTTAGGAAGTACATACTAAAGTATTTAGAGGTAAAGGGTCATGATATGTATATTAATATTAATAACTTAGCCTTAAGTGGCTCAGAAAAAAAGTGTGTATATGTACATGTATACAAACACAGCATGCAAGTTATAAAGCAAATGGGATAAAATGTTAACAATAGGTACATCTGGGTAAAGGGTATAAAGTGTTTGACATGTTCTTTTTATTTTTGCATTTTATCTGAGAATAAAATTATTTTAAAAGTTTAAAAATAAATTATTAGCATTCCATTTGTAGTGCTTTTCTTAGAACTTCTGATTAAGGGAGGGATTCCCTCAAAAGACTTCATAACTGTTTGAATATGACCCTATTCAACAGGAAGACCTTAATTCATAAAGGATATCTCTTCAGTTGCCTCTTTTCTTAGCAGACTAGTTTTGTCTACTTTCTACCACAACTGCTCTTCCTTCCCATCCTTCTCAACCATATAATTAATGAAAGCTACATCTGAGCAGACTTCCTACCTTTTCCAATTCCTGCTACAGTGGATTATTAAAAGCTCAGCGAATGTCAGAAGCAAATAATAGACTCAGAAGATGAAATTTTCACATAAAATGAAAGTTTTACTGAAGTATCTTGCTTCACTTCTTCAACTCAGATCTGGAACCACAGATGGTGTATTTGGACCAGTTAAAAACCCCTGGAGTTATTCAAAACAATATAGGGAAAAGAGGAAGCAGAAGCCATGTGGTGAGAAGGAAGATTCAAATTGGCTAATAACTGGAGGAAGCTCAGGTGGGAGTGCAGCTGCTGTATCAGCATTCACGTGCTTTGCGTAAGATACTTTGTATGTACCTTAAAACCTGTCCAAATACAAACAGTCATAAGCTATATGCAAAAATCCAACAATAGAGTAGTGCATACCTTGGTATTTTTATTTCTTTTTACTGAGCTATTTGTGCTCAAATGTATATCAAAACCATATCATATAAATACACTGAGCTTTACAGTACACTACATGTATTTTACACATTTAACTGTAAGATAATAGTTAAACTTTTCCTCTGTAATATCTGGTTCTCTTAAAAACGTGGTTTTATGGATCTTGCAGAATAAAGCATTGAGCATAAATGGACTTCATTGCATTTCATTTTTAAAATAATTTGTTTTCTGCTGAGCATAAAATATTTAGGGACTAAACATACCATGGCTTTAGTTGAGTGCTGCTGAGCTAAACTGTTAATAATGTTTTATCGTTCAGCTAAATCTGACTTTTGCAAAAAAATGAAAACAGGAAAGAAAAGAAAAAATGCTCTTAATATGTATCAATGGGATATGTAATGTTTTCATAAATCTGCAACTAAAAATGTATGTCAGTAAGTAAAGTCTTTTCCTTGTTAGGAACTGATTCTGTTTATCTATCATACTTTGTATTTGGTAAGAATCCGTCGATCATACTTTAAGACCCATTTGTGAAGCATTTCTTAACCATCTAAAGAAGAGTAAGTAAATATGGTTGTTATTATATTTATTTTATCAGTCTCAATTAAACCAAATTGAATGTGTTTCTTTAGTAATACTGTATGTATTTTATCTTTCCTTAATTATCCACTAAAACTAAGCTCTTTCGTGCACATATTGCAACCAATAAATTTTTATATTTTTTAGAGCTATGGAGATTTAAATTCTACAGATTTTTTTTTTCCGTTTTCCTGAAATCTTATTAACAAGTAAAACCATTTCATTTTATCTCTGTGGAATTTTATAGCTTTGCATTAATATTAATGAGAGTTCTGACAAGTTAGGACTGCAGGATTAGGTGCCTTTTTTCTATCCTCATCATCCCACTTAGTGTTCATCTTTCTGAATGTGCTTTGAGAAGATGGCATTTTGACACATAATTCCTGTGGAAATGTAAGTTTTACTTTTACACAGCTGCCAGTGAATGCTAATAAGAAAATGTATCTTTTAAAATTGTGAAAGCAATAGTCTGATTTTGTAGCTTAAATGGACTCGGTAAGAAAGGAAATCTCATTTGCATTTTCTGTAGAGCTTTATTTTAAAGTATACCATAACTTGTTGACTATAGTTACTTGATTGTGCTATCAAATATTGTTCATTCTATCTATCTAACTATATTCTTGCACACATTAGCCATCCCCACTTTGTCCCCCTTCCCCACTACCCTTCCCAGCCTCTGGTAACCGTGATTCTACTCTGTCTCCACGAGATCAATTGTTTTAATATTTAGCTCCAAAATATGAGCAAGAACATGTGAGATTTATCTTTTTGTGCTCGACTTATTTTACTTAACATAATGTTCTCCAGTTCCATCCATGTTGTTACAAGTGGCAGGATTTCATTCTTCTTTTTGGCTATATAATATTTCATTGTTTATATACATATATATATGTATATATACACACACTGCAATTTCTTTGTCCCTTCATCTGTTGATGTACATGTTGATTCCAAATCTTGACTATTCTGACTAGTGCTACAGTAAACATGGGAATGCAGATATCTTTTCAATATACTGATTTCCTTTCTTTTGGATATATACCTAGCAGTAGGATTGCTGGGTCATATGGTAGCTGTATTTTGAGTTTTTTGAGGAACCTCCATACTGTTCTCCATAGTGGTTGCACTAATTTACATTCCTGCCAACAGCGTATGAGGGTTCCTCTTTCTCCACGTCCATACCAGCATTTGTTACTGCCTTTTTGATGAAAGCCATTTTAACTGGGGTGAGATGAAATCTCATTGTAGTTTTGATTTGCATTTCTCTGATGACTAACGATGTTGAGCATTTTTTCATATACCTATGGGCCATTTGTATATCTTCCTTTGAGAAATGTCTATACAGATCTTTTGCCCATTTTTTAATGAGATTATTTTACTTTTTCCTATTAAGTTGTTAGAGCTCCTTATATATTCTAGTTATTGATCCCTTGGCAGATGGGTAGTTTGCAAATATTTTCTCCCATTCTGTGGGTTGTCTCTTCACTTTGTTGATTGTTTCCTTTGCTGTGCAGAAGCTTTTTAGCTTGATGTGATCCCATTTTTCCAATTTTGCTTTGGTTGCCTGTGCTTTGGGGGTGTGTTTTAGGGGTATGCCAATGTTTTCTTTTAGTAGTTTCATAGTTTCAGGTCTTAGATTGAAGTCTTTAATACATTTTGATTTGATTTTTGTGTATGGCAAGAGATAAGGATCTAAGTTTCATTCTTCTGCATATGGATATCCAGTTTTCCCAGCACCATGTATTGAAGAGACTGTTCGTTCCCTAATGTGTGTTCTTGATACCTGTGTAGAAATTAAGTTCACTATAGATGTGTAGATTTCTTTGTGTTCTCTATTCTGTTCCATTGGTCTATGCATCTGTTTTTAGTACCAGTACCATGCTGTTTTGATTTCTACTGCTCTGTAGTATAATTTGAAGTCAGGTGATTCCTCCAGTTGTGCTCTTTTTGCTCAGAGTGGTTTTGGGTCTTTGGTGGTTCTATATAAATTTTAAGATTATTTTTTCTATTTCTGTAAAGAATGTTATTGATATTTTGATGGGAATTACATGAAGAGAGAGTTTTTTTTAATTGTGGTAAAATACACATAACATAAAATTTACTGTCTTAACAATTTTTAAGTGTATAGTTCAGAAGTGTTAAGTACATTGTTGTGCAATCTCCAGAGCTCTTTTCATCTTGCAAAACTGAAACTCTGTACCTATTAACCCTTCTCCTAGTCCCTGGTAACTTAACTGCCCTTCTACTTTCTGTCTCTATGAATTTGACTACTCTCGGTACCTCATGTAAGTGGTATCATATAGTATTTGTCTTTTTCTGACTGGCTTATTTCACTTAGCATAATGTCCTCTAGGTTAATTTTTGGTTCTTTGGTTTTTTAAAATAAGAACAGCACAAACCCTGTAGGTAACTGGGTAAAGAAATGAACAGTCACTTCATAGTTGGGCAATGCAAATGCAAGTATTAATAAATGTGAAAAATTGTTCCAAAATGCACATTAACAAAACTTTTTGATTATCAAATTTGCCAAAAATCTTTAAAAACTGCTAGTATCCAGTGATGATGCTGAAACATTAAAATACAGTCTGATTTACTGCAATTAGGAATATAAATTGGCATAATCTTTCTGACATGTAATTTTGGCTGTATATATCAAGAACTTATAATAATAGGCAGACTTTTATGCCCATTAACTCTACTTCTTGGAAGGTAGCCTAAAAAGTATTCAGACATATAGGCAAGATTTATGTTTAAAAGTTTTGTTACAAAGTTATTTGTTATATTGTTAATCTAGTTGAAAACAACATAAATGTTTAAGTAAATTATTGTACAACTCTGTGATTCTAAATGGGATAGCAAAAGGGCTGTGTCTGAATTTCTGGGGTGTGTTTAGTTTATAAAAGCCCATACTATAAAATTGCCATTAACATGATTTATTTTAAATATCAAGTAACAGAAGAAAGTATAAGATTTGTATGTATATTGATAGGAAAATGGACTTTAAAATAGGGAGAATCACAAATTTATATGGTGGAATATTATATATACTTTATATTTTCAGTAATTTTAATGACATAATGAAAGACTCATGATAAGCAGAAAAGGGATGGAAACTTATGGTTACAGAATGATCTCAACTATGAAAGAAAAATGCATTTTAAAAAAGATTTGAAGTCAATATGCCAAAATGTTAACAGTTTTTGCCTATGGGTTATGGAATATTGGATTATCTCTTTACACTTTTCTACACTTTATGAATTCTCTAAGATGAGCATGTGTTACTTTTGTATAATCAGGGGAAAATAACATTTGAAAATATGCTTTTAAAGAGTAGATTTCAAATATAATAGAGATATGTCATTCTTCTAAAGATAATTCTGTTTAACTTCCAGGGCTTTAGGATCAGATACAGGAGGATCGACTAGAAATCCTGCTGCCCACTGTGGGCTTGTTGGTGTCAAACCAAGCTATGGCTTAGTTTCTCGTCATGGTCTCATTCCCCTGGTGAATTCAATGGACGTGCCAGGAATCTTAACCAGATATGTGGATGATGCAGCAATTGTGTTGGGTATTTTTATGATTCTATGTCGTTTGAAACAATTTCACTGTAAAACAATGTCTGTCACTCATAAGTATTTCTCCTTACAGGTATCCTGGCTGGACATGACCCCAAAGATTCTACCACAGTACAAGATCCTGTTAAACCGTTCATGCTTCCCAGTGTAACAGATGTGAGCAAACTATGTATAGGAATTCCAAAGGTAAATTCCTCCTTTAATGGCTTAACAGAAATATTGTCAAGTCAAATAGAGAGCACAGACTTGGAAAGC
Organism: Indri indri; assembly: GCA_004363605.1. Classification (NCBI taxonomy): domain Eukaryota; kingdom Metazoa; phylum Chordata; class Mammalia; order Primates; family Indriidae; genus Indri; species Indri indri. The sequence continues at coordinate 41,541 of RJWJ010003295.1, forward strand.
AGAATGATTGGGTTTGAATCCCTGCTCTGCCACTTTTATTAGCCATGTGACTTGAGCATGTGACTTATTCTCTATAAGCTCAATTTCCCCATCTGTAAAGTGGGGATAATAAAAATATCAACCTCAGGGATTTGTGAGGTAATAGTCATGTTAAGCAGGGGTCTATAAACTTTTTCTGTAAAGGGCCAGATAGTAAATATTTTAGATTTTGTAGACCATACAGTCTTTATTATAACTACTTAACTCTGCCATTATAGTGAGAAAGCAGCCTTAGACAATATGTAAACAAAAGAGGGTGTCTGTGTTCTAATAAAACTTTATTTTCAAGGAAAGGTGGCTGGTTACATCCGGCCCATGGCCATAGTTTGCCAATCCCTTACCTTGCATAGTAAGACCTCAATAAATGTTATCCTCTTTATTATTATTACTACCACTACAGCACATATTACCATAGCAATTGAATAATTCATACATGAATGTAATCATGTTGAAATACTGACCTTTTAAAAATATTAAACTTAGCAATATATTAATGCTTTAAACATTTTAAAAATCTTTTAGAAAGATAAGTTACCGTGCAGAATAATGAGATTTCTCACCCTCAGTGTTATTGGTCTTTTGGGTTGGATAATTGTTTGTGGTAGGAGACTGTCCTGTGGGTTGTAAGATGTTTAGTAGCCTCCCTGGCCTCTACCCCTGAATGCCAGTAGCACCCCCACCATCACCACAACCCCACAACCAAAAAGTTCTACAAATATTGCCAAATGTGCCCTGGCTGGGACAAAAAGACAGATCACCTCCAGGTGAGACCACTGCTGTAGAGAAATACTACTGTCTTTAAAATGTTTCATTAAGGTAATATCTGTACCTTCTTTTAAGAATTTAGAGAACAGTTTTTAAAACAGACCTAGTTTGGAATCCAAGATCCTCTACTTACCTGCTATGTAACATTAGGAAAGTTACTTAACTTCTCATCTCAATATTTTTCATTAATAAAATGAAGGATGATAATAACCTATATCCTGGGCTTGTTAAAAGCATTAAATGAAAGAACATTTGAAAAACATCTAGCAGAGTGTCTGATACATAATGAACATTTAACAAATATGTTCCCCAATCAGATATCTAATCTTTTATATTGTTATATCTAGGTCATAATATCTAGTACTATGTTTGTTGTACCATAAACACTCTTAAATGGGTTCACTGTTTCTGGCTACCTACCAGCAGTTTTATCATATTTTCTAATGTATTATCAAAGGTTCTGGAGTACAGATTTTTATAAAACCATCTATAGAGATAGATGTTCCAATTGCTGTATCTTGACTTTTTCCTATAAGGAATATCTTGTACCAGAATTATCAAGTGAAGTACGATCTCTTTGGTCCAAAGCTGCTGACCTCTTTGAGTCTGAAGGAGCCAAAGTAATTGATGTATCCCTTCCCCACACCAGTTATTCAATTGTCTGCTACCACGTATTGTGCACATCGGAAGTAGCATCGAATATGGCAAGATTTGATGGGCTAGAATATGGTAAGATGGCGGGTTTTCTAGATTTTTAAGTTAGTTGCCTCAAACATTTGAAAGTTTCACTTATTAGTAACAAAAAAATTATTGCCTGAGATAATGATTCAGAAAAGTAAATCAGTGAATCATTTTACCTTGGTCATCATCATAAATATCCCTGTGTTCAGTTTGCTTCTCTGGACTATGACTGTCTTGAAAGGATGGTATCTTACATTTGTATGCTCAGTCCAGCTAATGTAGTGCATGGCACAGGGAAAGAGCTCAATAAATGTTTGAATGAATGAATGAGGGAGTAAACAAATAAAGTTTCTTTCTTGGTTATTTTCTTCTCTCTTCATGACTGGTCAGTCAGTCAGTCGCCAGGCAGGTAGAGCAAAGGAAACATTAAGGTAAAGCTTCCTAAATTTTAGTATTGGTCACAAAAATGTGAATCAAGGCCTAGTTTTAGCCAAAATTTTACTTCCTTTTCCAGTAATGTTTATCTCTTTGTTTTCAGGTCACAGATGTGACATTGATGTGTCCACTGAAGCCATGTATGCTGCAACTAGACGAGAAGGGTTCAATGATGTGGTGAGAGGAAGAATTCTCTCAGGAAATTTTTTCTTATTAAAAGAGTAAGTCAATTAGTTGAGGAATTTTCTCTATTCTTGAAACCTCAAGAGTAAAGTAGTAGCATGTCTGTCAGGTCTTATAAATCAAGGCATTTACTAAAGAAACAAAGTCTTTATTATTTGAATTAGAAAAGGCCTGTTTATGGTACTTTTGGTTCCTTGTATTCAAAAACAAAAAAAAATTGACGCTCTAGCTAAATGTTTAACTACAGTCAGCCCTCTGGATCCGTAGGTTCTGCATTTGCAGAATTTCAATTCAACCATGAATCAAAAATATTCAAAAAATAACAATACAACAATAAAAAATAATACAAATTTTTTAAAAGCGTAACAACTATTTACATAGCATTTACTTTTTTTAGGTGTTATAAGTAATCTAGAAGTGATTTAAAGTATACAGGAGGACTTGCATAGGTTATATGCAAACATTTTATATAAGGGACTTGAGCATGCCCAGATTTTGGTATACAGGGTTGGTCCTGGAACCAATCTCCCACAGATAATGAGAGAGGACTGTAAATAGGAAGCCCTTAAGGATTTTAGCCTCATTAAATGTCCCCTTGCCATTATTGCCACATTGGCTTATTGATATAAGAGCCTTAAGCAGGGAATTATATTATTGTCTCTTGAAAATGTAATGAATCGATTTAGTTTTTCCTTGTATTAGGTATCTGTTTGCTCTAAGAAATAATTCTAAATTACTATGACTCATACTTAGATTGTCTTCATTATAAGTTTATTCACAATCTTGTGAATTGTATTTGTACTTCCATACCATCAAGTCTGTCTAGGGGGACCTGAGAAGTGTGAAAAAGTAAGATTGGATATTATAATGAGTAGCTTCCTGGAGGTTTTCGCCATGCCCTCAAGGGCAGAAAGCATTTTATTCATCTATGTATCTTCTCAGGGCCAATAGCTAGGATTACTTTTTCTAAAAATACTATTTGATTATGTTCCATATTGAAAGACTCTTATCCATATTTACCAGATGCTTGTAATGACTTTGGAGTAGGAAAAGAAAATGAAATACTGCTTAAAAGTCTTCTAAACAAAAACTTTTATTAAGCTGAAGATGTTACATTTGCCAAATATTACTGATTAGAATCGTGTATCTCAGGGCACAAGTTGATGGATTATATAGGTCATTGTAACAGCATAAAAAGAAACTGAGGGAGAAGAATCTGAAAGCATCTTCCATGGTCACCATTTGGGGGTACTGATAAACGGAGGTGAGAATTACTGCTGGTATCCCTAGCTTCTGAGTTAGTTCCAACTAGGGTTGACTTGTTTGTTTGGGGGAGGAGGGAGGGGTTGTTTGCTTGTTTGTTTAAGGGAGTAGACATGGGTGATAGGAAAAATGGGATTTGGAGTACTTATTTTTTTATCTTAAAAAGTCAACTTATATGCCAAGAACTGTAAAGAGTCCTAACATTTTTTATTCATATGATACTTCACCATAGGATTTTTATTCTTCTCTTATATTTAATAAACACAAATTTATTAAATTTGGAATCCAGAGTTTATTTTTAATTGACATATTTACTTTTGAACCACATTTAAATCTAACTTTTGCCATTTGTCTTTTATTTGTCCCATCTCCTCTTTCTTTTAACCTATTTTTGCTTTCATTTTTTCTTTAAATAATGATTTTCCTCTTAAAAAGACAGAAAAAGAATCATTTATATTTACCTACATATTTACTGTTTCTGATGCTTTTCACACTGTCATATAGATCTAAATTTCTATCTGATATTTTCTTTTTGCCTGAAGAACTTCCTTTAATATTTTAGTACAGTCCTGCTAGCAATGAACACTTTCCACATTTGTTTATATGTAAAAGTCTTTATTTTGCCTTTAATTTTAAAAGATACTTTCTCTGGATATAAAAGTATATATTAATAGTTTTTTCTTTCAGTACTTTCAAGGTGTTGTTTCATCGTCTTCTGGCTTGCATAGTTTCTGAGATGTCTATTGTCATTCTTCCTTCCTCTGTATATAATGTGTCTTTTTTTCCTTGCATCATTGATTTACGGTCACTACTATGTCTGGCTTTTTCCTTAATCTTTTTGGTAAAATAAACATTCTTTCTTGAATTTCACAATTCCACTCCTGGGCTGTGCCTATCCATAAAATACAAAATTCAAACACTGCATACTTTCCCTAGTTTCTGTTTTCAGAACCTATTTTCTGGGAGTGTTTCCTAGTGTCTAATTCAAATGGCATGCTAGAACTTTGCAAAACCTCAGAGTCCTTATAATAATTAGTTATCATTATATTAAAGATGAAGTAAGGCATTATAACAGAAAATTCTAACCCACCGTACCACTCTCTAGCTTTGTAACCTTTAGAAAGTCATTTAATTGCTGCGCACTTTATTTTCCTCACCTGAAAATGAATGTTCTGGGTTAATGATACCCCTGGAATTATTAATTTTTTGTGATTATATGTGTAGAATTGCATCTAATAGTGAATTCTGATTGATTAGATTCTAGATCTACAAACTAGTATAACAATACAGTTGAACAGAATTCATTTTTGTGTATTGTTAGAAATCTTAGTGATGCCTGCTCAAGAATTCAGTGGTTCTTTATCAAGCCTAATGCAAGAGAATTGATTAAAGGAAAAATACAAAAAGTCCTTAAAATATCATCTATTTTTTCCCCACAGAAACTATGAGAATTATTTCGTCAAAGCCCAGAAAGTAAGACGCCTCATTGCTAATGACTTTGTGAATGTTTTTAACTCTGGAGTAGATGTCTTGCTAACTCCCACCACCTTGAGTGAGGCAGTACCCTACTTGGAGTTCATCAAAGAAGACAACAGAACACGAAGTGCCCAGGACGATATTTTTACACAGGCTGTAAATATGGCAGGTAAGGATACCTCAACGACATTTTGGTTTTGTTCAAATTCTTAGGCAGGTAGCCTTGTGTTCAACTTAAATTCTAGCTAAATTGTTCCCTAAAAGCAATAGCCCGTCCTTTTGGAATGTTTAGGAAGGAATGTATGTGTGCGTGTACGCATGGACACGTGTGCTTACTCTCACCACACACCACATACACATGTTTTCTGAACCAATACTTTTAATGGTTTTTTTTTTTAACTTTTATTTTGGAAACTTTCAAACCTAGAGAAGAGCTAAAAAAAAGTAGTATGATGAATATTAATGTGCCTTCACCTGGATTCATTCTTTTTAACATTTTGCCTTATTTGTTTCTCCTTCTCTTTTTCTCTCTGTCTATACACAGACACACAAACACACACACACACTTTGTCTATAGCTGAATCATTTGAAAGAAAGTTTCAGACATCATAACACTTTACCTATGGTCTAACACTTTATCACAAATCTTCTAAGAATAAATTCTCCCACATAACCACTATTTCATTATTATGCCTAAGAAAACTAACATTCATTCACTAATAATCCAAACATAGTCCATCGTCAAATTTTCTCAATTGTACCAAAAATGTCTTTTATAAATTGTTTTTTCCCCTACTATATGACATTTGTTTATGATACCTTTTTAAAATCTAGAACAGTCACCCCACCTCTCTTAATCTTTCTTAGAACCACGTCAGGCTGTGTTACAATTTTTGTTTCAATCATCATACATAATGTAGAAAATAAAGTTAAATTAAAATGTAGAAAACTCAAGAGGAAAAGGAAAGTCTGTTTTTTTTTTGTTTTTTTTTTTTTTTGAGACTGATTCTCACTCTCTTGCCTGGGGCGAGTGCCGTGGCCTCAGCCTAGCTCACAGCAACCTCAAACTCCTGGGCTCAAGCAATCCTACTGTCTCAGCCTCCCGAGTAGCTGGGACTACAGGCATGTGCCACCATGCCCGGCTAATTTTTTTTCTATATATTTTTTAGCTGTCCAATTAATTTCTTTCTATTTTTGGTAGAGACGGGGTCTCGCTCTTGCTCAGGCTGGTCTCGAACTCCTGAGCTCAGAACGATCCGCCCGCCTCGGCCTCCCAGAGCGCTAGGATTACAGGCGTGAGCCACCGCGCCCGGCCAGTCTATTTTATTTACCTATACTTTTGTTTACTCTGTTCCTTATTCCTTCCTCTTTTATCACCTCTTTTCTGTTTGGAGAAATTTCTTTAGCCATTCTTTTAGGGAAGGTCTGCTGGCCACAAATTCGCTTAGCTTTCCTTCTGAGAATATTTTTTGTGTGTGTGTGACAGAGTCTCTCTCTGTTACCCCAGATAGAGTGCAGTGGCATCATCATAGCTCACTGCAACCTCAAATTCCTGGGCTCAAGTGATCCTCCTGCCTCAGCCTCCCAAGTAACTGGGACTACAGATGCACGCCACGCATCCAGCTAATTTTTCTGTTTTTAGTAGAGACAAGGTCTCGCTCTTGCTCAGGCTGTTCTCTAACTCCTGAGCTCAAGCAATTGTCCAGCCTTGGCCTCCCAGAGTGCTAGGATTACAGGCATGTGCCACTGTGCCCAGCCTGAGAATATCTTGATTTCCCTTTCATTTTGAAAAGTAATTTTGCTGGATATAGGATTCTGGTTTTCTTGTCTTTAGCACTTAAAAAATGTTGTGCTACTTTCTTCTGTCCTGCATGGTTTCTGATAAGAAATCCCCCACCTTTTAAAAATTTTCTTTTAAATGACATTGACTTTTTTGAAGAGCCCAGTACACTTGTCCTCTAGAATGTCCCATCCATAATCTGGATTTGTCAGATTGTTTCCTCATGATTGGACTGAGGGAAACACGTTTGGCAGAAACACTACAGTCCTACATACTCTTCGCATCAGGAAACAGTTAAATTCAGTTTGTTCCTCTTTTGGAAACTAAATTGACCACTTGGTTAAGGAGATTAACCACCAGATGTTTTCCTTATAAGGGTACTTTTTTCCTTTTATCATTTGTAAGTAATTTATGGGGTAATATTTTGAGACCATGTATATGTCCTATTTCTCAATAATCTTGAACCCAATTATTTTACCATCCATCGATGATGCTTTCCCGAACTAATTATTACTTAAAGAATTACAAAATTCTGTCTTTTCTAATTCTATAATTCCTTCTGCATTTATTAGCTAACAGTTTCTCTAAAGAGCTTTCCTTTTTTTTAATTCAGTGTATTATAAGCAATTACTGTCATTATTGTTTTTGATGCTCAAATTGTTCCAAATTTGGCCAATAGTTGCCCCTTCAAGTTGTATGTATCCTTTAAAACTGTTCCCATTAATTATTGAAAACTTCCTTATTTTATGGCATAATAAGATGTTCTGGGTTTTTGTACTTTCTCTGCCCCAAATCTGGAATTAAAACTACCCTGAGCTAATTTCTCATCTATTGGATTGGCAAAAATTCAAAAGCTTAACAACACACTTTGTTGGCAAGGCTATAAGAAAATAAAGCATTCATTTTGCTGGTGGGAATTCAAAATGGTACAACTTCTTTGGAGGGGAATCTGGCACTATCTAATTACATACGTACCTATGATGAAGCAATCCCTCTTCATCTAAGAAACATTCAAGAACACCAGAAAACATGTACACAAGGTAATTCACTGGGACATTGTATGAAATAGCTAAATATTGACAATAACCTAAATGCCCAACCATAGAAGACTGGTTTAATAAATTATGGTAAAACCATGTAATGGAGTACTTACTATACAGCTATAAAAAAGGAATAAAGGAGGTTTCTGTGAACTGATACAGTGATTTCCACGATATATTATTAAGGGAACAAAGCATGATACAAAAGCATGTATGCATTATAATATTTTTTGTTGTTTTTTAAACCTTATCTTGCCTTACTTACTAGCACTGGAAAGTGGAAGAGGTCTCTGCTTTTAGGGCGGAGAATTAATCAACTAATGGGTTTCTTTCCTTTCTACAGGATTGCCAGCAGTGAGTATCCCTGTAGCACTCTCAAACCAAGGGCTGCCAATAGGACTGCAGTTTATTGGGCGTGCATTTTGTGATCAGCAGCTTCTTACAATTGCCAAGTGGTTTGAAAAACAAGTGCAGTTTCCTGTTACTCAACTTCAAGAATTCGTGGATGATTGTTCATCAGTCCTTGAAAATGAAGTTAGCTTCTGTTTCTCTAAAACAATAGAGATATCATGCAAATTAAAATGACTTTTAGAAGTTCTGTTCTCTAGAGAGTCAAATGATCTCGCTCAATTCTTGTAATTAGGTTCATTCTCAATACAGTCTTTCGTTGGAATCACTTTTTTAAATTCATGTGATAATTAATTATAAATAATCTGTCGGCATTTATTACGCATCCACTAAGTGCAAAGTACAGGATTCCTACTATAGCACAAGAGACATATTCCTGAAAAACAATGCATGCTGCAAAAATGTTCATTAAAAAGAATAAGCACTTACAGTAAAAATAAGATCAGGGATAAACTCAAAACTTGCACATCTTTATAACTAAAGCACTAACAGAAACAATAATTGCACCTCCAGAGATAACCTGGATAGCCCAGGCAGGCAGCTCATCTTGTGGTGAAGGCTGCCTCAGGGGATATTAAAAATGCACAGAAACAATCAAGTAAGAATATTGGCTTCTGAGTGTTGAGGAAAGCAGGTGGAAGAGGAACTCTGAGCACGGGAGGAAGTGCAACCTTTCTGGGGCAGAGTCATGCAAAACCTGGGGTATGCTGCGTTGGGGAGGAGCCCCAGGTGCAGGCACTCCTTTTATTTCTCTAAAAATAGAGCTGAAATGAGTGAGAACTTTTTTCCTTTACTCCTTAGAGTTAAAATTTTGCTTCTGTTATTCCAGAGCCCATGCCTAGGAGCCAGAACAATTCCATGTTACACTGAGTTAATTCTCTTGTTCAGCGGTCACGAATGAGCTCATCGATGCCGTAGAAACATTTGTTGTAAACTAACAGACCATACTGGAATGGAAACTTGGTAGATGGTAGAGTATGGTTTTAGTGAGAAGGGTTCAAAATACAAAGTAATGCAATCTGAAAAACTTGCAGTTAATTTGGCAACGATGCTAAAGGCCCATGGCAGAGTCCTCCCTGACCCCAGATTCTCTATTTCTTATGGTTTCCTTACCCTCTCGACTGTCTACAAGTGTTCTTTATTTGGGCTCCTTGATCCCAGAGAGACATTAAGGGATATCTGTATAATATATTTGACAAAATCTAATGGAAATCATGCATTTACTCACCATAAGACCTTATCATTGGCTTTCTTTCTCTTTTCTGGAACACTGTTGTCACCTCATGTTGATCAGGTGTTCTAATTTGGCACTTGTATATTGTTAATAAAGAAGATGAGAAAGCTGAACTATTATTTACTAAATTCACTTTGTTTAGTAAGAAAAAACCTTTTCTAAATAAGAAGTACAGGAGGAAAAAATACTAAGAGGCAGAACCATCTGCAGAACCCCTGGGATGTTTTTATTCTAGAATTTAACCTGCCTATTACTTTTCATTAATAGTTTTCTCTCCTCCCTGGGATCCTCCTATTCCCAAATAATCTGATAAACTTTACATAAATGCTTTATGTGCTAGGCTCAATAGTATTCTCATAAATTTAACTCTGAATCCCTGAAAGAGGAAGAAATTCATAAGAGAGAGAATTACATTATTTTATAACAAGAGGAAACCATTTTAGTTGAAGGAGCTAATATGATGTAAAGCAGAAGTAAATAAACCTTTGCCCTGGTCATTTTTTATGTATGTATAATTTGAAATGAAAATTTTTCAAAAAATATTTACTCTCTTGTTCCTGTATCTCTACTTGAGCTGCACTGACAATTTGAATCTGGAAATAGAGACGTCAAATACTTAGCGTTCTCACATAATAATACCCAGCTAGCATGAAATGATACCTAGATTGTTTTTCTTTCCCCTTCATCTTTACCCTAAATCTAGTAGATCTCATTTTGCCAAGTCACTGTCCGGGAATTTGAGTGACAAATGGTTTTTGTGTCTCAGCTAACTAAACCCTGAAATTGTTAGCAGCAGAACTGCTAGACCAGAGCGCTTCTGAAAGGTGAAGGTGGCTACAAGTGTTAAGATGAGTTCCTTGATAAGCCCTAGCAAGACCAAACCAACCAAACAAACCAAAACCAAAACAACAGTTAGAATCAACAACAAACAAGCCAGAGTGAAAAAATGTGATGCCATCACAAAACTTGGCACCCTGACACCACACACAGGGCCAAAGGAGCAAATGGGAAAACCAGTGTTCCGTGTTGGCCCACACTTAGCATTACCAAAAAAATCACTTGAAACCAAAGAGGCAGAATGTTCCTTTGAATGGCTGACACTAGGTCCTCTGTCACGACAACGAATGTGGCCCATCTGAAAAGACAGCATTGTACAGAAGAGTAGCTTGTAAAAATGACAAAAAAGTGGTCATTCCTATTAGGAAATAACCTGCCCCTTCTAATGTGAACAAGTACCTTTAGGAATTTAAACAGAATGTAAAGGACAGTGAAAAGAGATGGTTACAAGGTACCAATAGGTAGACCTTGGGATTCAGCAAGCTGTGTGCCACGCTCTGTCCCATTCAAAGCAGGGGAGCAAAATAATGGAACTTTGAAAACCGCTTTTATTATGAACTGTCATTAACTGTTTTTAATCCCCCTCCCTTTCCTTAAACATCTGGTTATCCATACCAAGGCGAAATGTACATTTTCTGTGCAAGCCTAGGGTAAAATTTATTTATTGTGTTTAGAAGCACCAGAGGCAGTTTAAAATAGGCTTTCCTCAGTTATTTCATAACTTAAGCAGTGTGTACACTAGAACATAAACCTGAGAATTTAATAAAGACAAATAACATGAAAAAAATACAGCCAACATTAAGTAAAAGTAATTACAGGATTTCATAGGACTTTTTTATTTCTCTTTCTTTATATCTCAATGGAATATAAACCCAAAAGGATTTTAGGCAGTTTATTAAAAATGTGTTATTACAATGGTATAAAAGTAAATAGTTGAGGAAATTGGTGAAATGGTAGTAAAAGTGGGGAAGAAGAAAACCAGGAATGAGATTTTAAAAATGCTTGTCAAGGTATCTATACAGATGCTTAAGGCTGAATGGTGTGTGATAAAGTGGGAAATTTCCCAGGGGGTTTCCTAGTGGGGTAAGGCCACTAGAATTAAAAGTCAGGCAAACCTGGGATTGAATCCTATTAATTGACATTTGCGAGCTCTGTAACTTTTCTGAGTTTCAGTATCCTGATCTGTAAAATAGAGATAATATCTACTCCATGGGGTTGCTGGGAGGATTACATTTAAATGATGCACTAAAAGCACCTCGCTTGGTGTCTGACAGAATAAGCACTCAATAATTTGTAGCTATAAATAGATGCATGTAGTCATGAATTTAAATCATATCTTTGTTTTCTGTGATAGGGATGTATGCATGTAAATTATCCAAAATTGGTTTTGTGTCATTAACATACAAACTAAAAGGAAACGAGGCTGGCATTCAGAGTTTGAAGACTTAAAACAACCAAGGATACTCTAATTCTAGTATGGTACCCTACCAGAATGATTCTATAGACAAGCTTGTAAAAAGAACTTTCTTTTAAAATTATTTTTTTAGTGATATTGCTTTATTTCTTCTTGGAGATGGCCACTATGATAATCAGGTATTTGGTGCAGAATGAGGTGGTGCTAATGATAAGTGAGATGCTATAAAGTGAAAATTAGAAGAATTTAGACCATAATTGGATTAGAGTATAGGGGAGAAAAGAGGGGAAAGAAAAATGATTTTTTTCCTGCAAAATGTTCACAACTAGAAGAATGGTGTTACCATTAATAAAAGGGGAAAGCAAGAAAAATTTGTAGGAACTGAAGATGAATTCTACAACTAAGTGGGAATGCCTAAAAGGCAGTGAGAAAAGAGACAATTAAATAAGATCGAGTTTTGGAAGACAGAGGATAGATAATGAAGACTTTATATTGGGTTTCTTTTTTTCCCAATGTTTTATTGTGAAAATTTTCAAATATAAAGCAGTGAACACTCACATACTCACCAACTATATTCTACTATTGACATTTTATTATATTTGCTTTATCACAGATCTATCCCTTTACCTCTATTTATCCATTAATCCACCTTATTTTTAAGTATGTATCTCAAGGCACACTTCCCCAACTAGTGTGACATACCTGTCATTAACTTGAGTTCGATATTTGGTTATTGTTTTAATGTAAAATTTACATGCTATGAAATGTCATAACCCATAAGTATATATTCCCTGAATTTTAAAAATGCGTCCACCTGTGTAACACAAACCCCATCACCATATAAACCACTACTATCATTTCCATCATTTCAGAATGTTTCCTTATGCCCCTTGCTAGTCAATCTCTGCCTCCACCCGTCCCAGAGGCAACCCTCTTCTGATTTTTTTCCTAGTACAATTCGGTTTTCTTATTCTGGAATTTCATGTGAACGTAATCTGTGTTGGGTCACTTAAAAGATTATTAGGAGAATGCACAATCTCAGCTTTTGAATTTGAGTTGATTTTAACAAGTTTTCTTCTAATTACAAGGTAATGCATGTTCTCTGTAAGAGGGGAGAAAAAGAAAAGCACAATAAAATAAAAAAATCACTTGTTATCTCAGCATCTAGTGCTATATTGTTAAAAGAAAAGCTTTAGAAAAATAAAGTTGACAGAGTTTATTTGAGCAAAGAACAACAATTCATGAATCAGGCAGCACCTTGGAGCCAGAAGAGGTTCAGAGAACCCCCACCTAGTAGCATGAGGAGTGAACTTTTATAGGCCGAACACAGAAGCAAAGTAGAGAAATTATCTAATTGGCTACAGCTAGATGTTTGCCTTATTTGGGCATGGTGTGATGAGGTATTTGCCTTATCTGGGTATTCTCTGATGGAAGGTCCCTAGTTGTATAACCAATCAGCTGGTTAGCAGTGATTGGCTGAGGCTCTTTTTTTTTTTTTAACCAAGCGAGTTAAAAGAAATGTTTCCAAGTTAAATTCCTGTGTGCTTACCTAAGAGCTCTGGGTACAGAAATAATCCCATGCTAATGGCCTCCTGCTTATTTAGCTTTAACTATATGTACATCCTTTTATATGTGTTTTATTAAGAAAATTGGTGTTACACTTCATACAATTGTGCAGTCATCACCACTAGATTCCAGAACTTTTTCATTGTCTCACAAAGAAACTCTGTGCCCATTAACAGTTACTCCCCATTCCACTCTCCTCCCAGCATCTGGCAACCATTAATTCACTTTTTGTCTCTATGAATTTGCCTATTCTGGACATTTCATACAAATGGAATCATACAGCATGTGACCTTTTATGTTTGGCTTCCTTCACTTAGTATATAATGTTTTCAAGGTCTACCCATGTGGCACGTATCAATAGCTCTTGCTTTTAATGGCTGAGTAATATTCTAAGATATAGATATATCACATTTTGTTTATTCATCATCAGTTGATGGACATTTGGGTTGTTCCCACTTTTGTGCCATTATGAATAACAAACCTTCATGCACAAGTATTTCTGTGAATGTGTTTTCATTTTGCTGGGATATATACCTAGTTGTGGGATTGCTATGTGCTATGATTTGAATGTGTCTCCCAAAAGTTCATGTAAAAAACTTGGTCCCCAGTGCACCAGTGTTGAGAGGTGGGACATTGGGAATGATTGAATCATGAGAGTTCTGCCCTCCTGAATGGATTCATCCATTCATGGGTTAATGGGTTATCAAGGGAGTGGGTTAGTTTTCATGGGAGTGGGTCTGTTATAAAAACCAGTTTGGCCATCTTACCATGTGATACCCTGTGCCACCTTGGGACTCTATAGAGAGTCCCCACTGGCAGAAAAGCCCTCACCAGATGTGACCATTTGATCTTGAACTTCTCAGCCCCCAGAACTGTGAGAAATAAATTTCTTTATAAATTATTCAGTCTGTGGTATTCAGTTACAGCCACAGAAAACAGGCTAAGACACTGGGTCATATGGTAGCTCTATATAATTTTTTGAGGAACTGCCAAACTGTTTTCCAAAGTGGCTGCACTATTTTACATTCCCACCAGCAATGTACAAGGGTTCCAGCTTCTTCACATCCTTGCCAACACTTTTTGCTAACTGTCTTTTTCATTATTACCATTCCAGTGAGTGTGAAGTGGTATCTCATTGTGGTTTTGACTTGTGTTTATCTAATGACTAATGACATTGTATATATTTTTCATGTGCTTACTGGCCATTTTATTCTTTGGAGAAATTTCTATTTAAATCCTTTGCTCATTTTTAAATTGGGTTATTTGTCTTTTTATTGTTGAGATTGAGGTCTTTACAAATGTATATATTTTGGATATAAGTCCTGTATCAGATATATGATTTACAGTTATATTCTCCCATTCTATGAGTTGTCTTTTCACTTTCTTTGGTTTTCTTAGAAGCAGTAAAATTTTTCATTTTAATGAAGTCTGATTTATCTATTTGTGCTTTTGTGGCTTTTGCCTTTGATGTCATGTGTCAAATGTATCTGTAATAATTGTTAATAAGTGATATGAGGAAGGAATCTAACTTTTTTTAAAAATAGAAATTAACCCAGTACGTGTCCACACTATTATTATAGTCTAAATGCTTGTATATACTTAGGTCTGATTTGGGGCCATTTTCAAAGATCTGTTGGTTTTTCTTAAGGTGACTCCAAAGTAACCTGAGCATAACATTCAAAAGAAACAGTGATACCTACAGTTTTGCCATTGTCCCACCTTTGTATATCCAGGCATCTTGCTGTATAAAGCATTTATTAATGTTTATTGAATTGAATTAAATTGAAAAAGAGTTTTAAGGAGAAGAAATGTGAATAATCAGAGAATAGCCAACACTGTGATCCAGCCTTGTTCACATTGTTTCCATTTCTGCTGAAGTCATCACTGCTCTTGCCAAAAGTGCTCTTTCAACACATTTTCAATACAGCCGTAGTAATCATGAGTTTTGTTTGTCAAATATTTCCAGTTCTCTCCACTTTCAGACCCTCTTGTGGTTAGGTGGGTTCTCGTGCTTGATTCCAGCCAATCCATTGTAAGTAGAAGTGTCATGTGTCCGAGCCAGAGTTTGCTGAGTGGGTGCCGTCTTTTCTTTTCCCTCCAGCAATGTTCAAAATGGTAGCTGCTCTATCAGCCCAAGTCCCTGAGTGACTAAGTTTTGCTGAACTCTTCTGTCGACCAGTGGATGGGTAGAACGAGTAAGAAATAAAACTTTCGTTTAACTTTTGTTGTTTTAAGCTGCTGAAATTTGAGGTAGAATGTTACTGAAGCAAAACATGTCATGTCTTGAGCAGTACACCTGCCACTATCCTTCCTACTTCTCTTCATTCGCTGCCATGCGTTCTTGAATGGGAGGTAGAGGGTTGCAGGGAGAGCGTGATGAAAGTGGTCCTGGAAGGGATTTCACATTTGCATTCTCACTCGCTCTTCTCATGTGCAAAACAACTTCAGCTACATTTTAGGGTAAGCCCCCATTTATATATAGAAGTTGAGTGTTCCAGAAGAGCTCCAGCACCCAAAAAGTAAAAAGCCTGGGAAATTAACATTTCCATAAAAAGTAAAAGAAACATTTACAAAGTTACATTGAATAGATATCAATTTATAGAGGAAAAAACACAGTTTTCAGTAAGGAACAAAACCTTCAACACAGCTTGGAAAGATCACTATAAAGAAATGTGAGATTAATTCACCAAATGTGATAGATGTTTACTATTTTCAATCCATTCCACGGTCTTTTGTGCTTCTATTTCATGGACATCTACAAAATCCTTGGCAGTCATGGTATGCCATTTCCCAAATACACCGAACACTGAGGCCTCAGCAAATTGGTATACCTCATCAAATTGGCATCAATTTTATAAGAAATTGATATTTTTAAAGTAGGTGTATATATAATTTGATAAATTGATCATTTGGCAAGTTGCTGTCTTGAATTAGAGCTTTTGTAATACTGAAGCCTTTATAATCATGACCCAGATGATATTAGAGAAAGGAAGAATTAGCATCATCAAAGAGTTTAAATGTACACTTGTTTTTGTTTTGGAGGTTTTTTTGGTTAGATGGTGATTAATTAGATTTCAACATTTCTAGAAGAAACAATTTAGCTAAGCATATCAAAGGAAATAAAAGTTCATCTTTTTGGCTCTGTATAGAACACCACTTCCTGGTGTGAGAGCACTTTTACTAGGAAAGGATCATATATGTTTTGAGGCAAAATAAATTGCCAGTATGAAACAATTACTAGCAAAAAATTTAAGGCTACTATAAAATTAACTTTGAAATTAGTCAGTCAACTTTTAAATTGCACTGCCACCATTATAGTCAGGTGACTTATACATTAGTTGAAAATATCACTTTTATTTTTATTTTTATCATGTGCTATTTTTATGAAAACCCTCACTTTTCAAAGACAAATATAGTTTCAAAATATACCTGATCAATATGTTGTAGAAATATTTGATCAAATGCCTATACCATAGCTAAAGAGTAAACATTTTGAATAAATCAAAAAGAAATATAATGCTAAAATATTTCCATATAGATCAGTTGCTATCTTCTTTGTCTGAAATCCATATCTCCTCTTCCACCTTTCATCTGACACACACACACCCTTAAGGCACTCATGCCAATGCCTCCCTGCACAAACCTGTGCATATCTCTATAATGGGTTGAACATGAGGCCTCAGCAAATTGGCCCCACTTTTCTGTTATACTTTTCTATGACATAGTCCTTTTCACCTCACTACAGATTCTCGAAGGCAGTGAATGTCTTAATTGTTTTGTATCTTCTAAGACCTAACATTTAGAAGACAGTTAAAGTTTGTTGAATGAATTAACTTATATCATGAAGTTGTCAACACACCACTGTTTCTGTAAAACTAAAAGACAGAAATAAATAGAAGTTATATTAACTGGGAAGAGAGAGGTAAAATTATCACTTCTGATTATATAATTGCATACATGGACAACCCAAGAAAATCAACTTAAAATCATTACAAATAATAGAAGACTTGAGTAAGGAGCTGGGTACAAAATTAATGGTCCAAAATCAATAACCTTTCTATTAGGGGTATTAAGTATGAAATGCCCAATTTCCTTAAGTACTAAATTTGACAGTTGATATCTCTGACATTTCACTTTGACACTTCTTGTTTTATTTTTATTGTGAAGGTACATCCTCAGTCTTTCAAACACCCATTTTGGCTTGTGATTATCTTCCACATTTTTTTAGAGTAATTTTTATGAAACCATAGATAAGTCAAAAATTTGTGTTATTTTTGAATATGACTTCCTTGGTGGAACCAGTGCAGCACAGACCGCTCGAAATATCAACAAAGTATTTGGGAAGGATGTGGCTGATGAATACACAATACATCGATGGTTTGAGAAGTTTTGTTCTGTTGATTTTAATCTAATCTTGAAAATGAGCCATGTGGGCAACCTGAGACCAAAGTGGATAATGATGAACTGAAAGCTGTAGCAGAGGTGAATCCATTTCAACCTACCTGTGAATTAGCCGCAAGGTTTGAGGTTACTATTCCAACAATATTGGACCATTTGAAACAAATGGGTAAGGTAAAGAAGCTGGATAGATGGGTTCTGCATGAATTAAACGAGCATCAGAAGAGAAATCGTCTGGAAGCTTGCCTTTCTTCTCTGTCATGACATAAAGGCAAACCATTTCTACCCCCTATTGTTATGTGTGATGAAAAATGGGTTCTTTTTGACAATCACAAGCGTTCAGCATAATGGTTGGATAAAGATGAAGTGCCGAAACACCGTCCAAAACTGAAAATTCATCAAAAAAAAAAACTAATGGTGTCTGTTTGGTGGTCCAGCACTGGTATTATCCACTACAGCTTCATGAAACCTGATCAGTCAATTACAGCGGATGTCTACTGCAACCAACTAGACAAAATGATAAGGATGCTTGCAATTAATTAGCTAAGATTGGTCAGTAGAGACAGGCCAATCTTCTTGCAAGAACATATGTTGCAAAAAACAATGCTGCTCAAACTACAGAAGCTGGACTTGAAAATTCTCTGTCATCCTCCATATTCACCAGACCTTGCACCAACTGACTACCACTTCTTTCAGGCTTTGGACCACTTCTTGCAAGGAAAACATTCAATTCTCAAACAACTGTGAAAAATGCCTTTTGTGATTTCATTGCCACTCACTCTCCAGGCTTCTTCGCTGCTGGCATAAGCAAGCTACCATTAAGATGGCAAAACTGTGTCAATAGTTTAGGTGCATATTTTGATTAATTATACTGCTTCTTGTTTGAGACATAATAAACTGTACTTTTGGTTTGAGATTGGACATTTCATATTTAATGAGCTAAATATATGCAAACAAGATTATGTTAGAACTTCGCTAACATAGTAGCCTCTAGCCTCATGTAGCTATTTAAATTAATTCAAATGTAAAATTTGGTTAATTAGTGATATTAGCCACATATCAAGTTCTCAATAGTCACTTGAAATTTGGGGGGAAATAGACAATCTGGAACTATTTTCCACAGGCCATATGAAAGAATTAAAAACTAGGAGAAATTCTGAAAAGGATTAATAACAAGAGGAAACAGCCCTATCAGATATTAAAACACATGATAAGACTATAATAATTAATAATTAAAATATCTGCATAGGCAGGTATATGTGAAACCAAATGGAAATTCCAGAAATTCATTCCAACACTTATAAAAATTTTTCTTATACAGGAGGCCTTTTGAATCAGTAGTAAAAGATGAATTATTCCATAAATCATGCTAGGATAACTTGGTAGCTATCTAGAAAAAAATAAATTTGTATCCCTACTTCACCTCTTGCTCCAAAATAAATTCCAATGTAGCAAAGATTTAAACATAAGAGAAAACTATATTGCAACATTGCTTCTAAAAGCAAAAGATCGGACACCACCTAAATGCCCTTTAATGATTAAACACAGTCTGGTATAGCCATTCTATTTTCCCAATGATTACCCATTGGGAAAGAAAAATTGTAGCTTTATTATGTTTTGATATGTATTATAGAAGAGTATATGTTGTAAGCTGCCATTTGTGTAGGATCTATGTATAGGTTTATGCATGTACAAAGCATCTCTGGAAAGGGCAACACAAGAAATTAGTATCCTCTGAAGAAGAAAACTAGGTAGCTCCGGGACAGGCAGAGAAGGAGACTTGGTTTTCACTGGTGATTCTTTTGTACCATTGAAAATGAACTCTCTCTCTCTCTCTCTCTCTCTCTCTCTCTCTCTCTCTCTATATATATATATATATATACACACACACACACACACATACTATTTTTAAAGTAAGTCAAATAATTTATTATAAAAACCAAGGCCTGAAATTTATAAAAATATTATATCTTCTTACCTTATTTCTACCTGCCCCAAATTTAATTTCTTACATGAGAGCAGCGGAAAGTATATGGGCACCAATGAAGAAGGTTAGAATTTGGTAATCTCCTAAATAAGTGTTTAGCAAGTAATGGGAACCTGATATTAATGCACTTAGTAAGTAGTTGCTCCAATGTAATGTTATGTTATTTAAAGAAGAGGCCAAAGAGCAAGCAAACAAAAATGAGTACAGGCAGTCTTTGGGTTACCAACGACTCAACTTACTGGCATTCCATACTTACAAATGGGCTCCCAAGGCCCCCCATAAGGATAATTTATAATTCATTAAATTAATAATTTGGGAACTAATTTCTTCCGCGAATGTAAACAACCCCACATGGCATAAGTGGTTCGCTGGTGCAGCATCTTTATGCAAGCTGCTAGTCTCATTGTTTATATGATTGCCTATGCACACCATCACTTTTGTCTTAAGTTTTTTATTCGACTTTGTGAGTCTGTGTTCAGCCTTATGACCATGCCTCCAAAGCAAAAGCCCACTGTGAGTCCAGGCGAGCCTGCAGTGAAGAGAAAGGTGATTACAATGGAAATGAAAGTAGAAATAGCTAAGCGTTCGAAGAAAGGACAGAAACCATCATTCATTGGGAAAGCACTAGGATTCTGTTGCATGACTATCAGAATAATTATAAAGGACAAAGTGAGAATAACGTAACATGTGAAAGGCAGTGCTCCAGTGAAAACATCAATTATTACTAAGCAGTGTAGTGGATTAATTATTGAAATGGAAAGGTGATTATTTGGTTAGAAGATCAAAATAAGCATAACATGCCTATTAGCCTAGTGTCGATGGAACATTAGATGAGTGTTAACCTTTAATATTCTTTTTTGACATTTCTCCTATCTTCTGTCTAAACTCTTTGTATGAGATTGTTTTTATCTTGTTGGTTTGAATTAAAAGAAAGAACATAATAGTTTCTGTAAATTATTATTACAGTACAGGGGTAGTATTATTACTAGTATTCTAGTATTACACTGTATTATTATTACTACATATGAGCCATTATAGTATTGTTATTATTATTCCCACATATGCACTGTTCATCAGGCATCAGAACTGCATACAAATCCAACCTAAAGACGTTCTCAGGAATGTATTTCGTCTATAACCTGGGGACCTCCTATCCTTTATTTTACAGCAAAAGTGAAGGACCAAAGTGGTCTGCAGTCATTCCACAATGTAAAAATATAAATGGACCAAATCATGAAGTTCTGAATGAGTTCAGCAAATTCTTATTAGAAGGGTGCTTCACAGAGTGAAGCTAAGAGCTTCCCCAGCCCTCTCCCCGGTACTGTAGTATATACGGCACTATACGTGACTGCTACTATTAAGATCCTGCCAAGCCTTGGGAGCCTCGTCCACCTGCCCAAACACTTCTGTCTTGCTTTAGTTTCTAAACTTACACCCAACAATCTCCAATGCAAATTATATGTCATTTGCCAATAGGAATGGAATTATCTAATTCCACTTTGCTGTTTGACAGCTCATACGATTTAGATCTTTTAAAAGGCAGAGTGAGTTTTTTCTGGGTATTGACATGATGTTCTTGAAACCTGAAGAAATTATTCTAGGACAAGCTTATTATCTGTCGAAGACTACCCTAGAAACCCTTGAGTGGAAAAATATCTGCCATGCAACAGAATTTAACATTTAAACAATTTCTTTTTTTATCAGCAGTTGTTTTAAAATTTAAGACAACCCATTGAAACATAAAGGAAATCCATTGATAATTGAATTTAATGTCCAGTATTTATATACAGATTTCATTGGTAAAACATAGCCCCTCTGAGCCTCAGTTTCCCCATCCATCAAATGGGAATAATGACATCTGCTCCATTGACACCGGAGAATTTTAGTGAGAACCAAAGATGTGAAAACAATTTGAAAGCTGTCAAACAATTTTAATTTGGCTGTTATTCCTTATGAAGAAAGAGGCAACCAGTCCCTCCTAAATATATCAGATTTGTTCAATTCCTTTTGTCTTCACTGACACTAGGATTGTCAGGTGTCCAACACTGAATTGGTGGTTTAGCTTCCAGTCCAGGAAAATGAAAATGTGAAAACTGGATGCAAAATGCCTTTCTTTATCATTAAAAATTATTGGAAAATAATTTTTTAGAAATATAACATTTTCCTTGGGGGTAGACAGAGCAGTGTCCTTAATAAGGAGAGATGGAAACACCTGGGTAAATTACACCATTCCATTTGTACAGCCTATTTCATAGTAGATTTTTTGTTTTAATTTTTTTAAACAAAATTTCCATCTAATCTCTTGGCTTCCTATTATATACAAAGATTTTCTTTTTTCTATCCCTCAACCCCATACACACAAACACACATTTCTTCTCCCAATTATAGCATAATTTTTGATTGGGGTTTAAAATTCAGGGTTTAAATTACTACAAAGTGTGCTGCAGTGGATGCTGTGATGAGTCATCCAGATCCCTCTAGAATATGGATTTATTTCCCAGCTGTTGGGGGTGCTGCTGGCAGATAGCTTTCCACTGCTTTGGAATTACTTCGCCTTCAGAGACTTGCCTTATCCATAGTTAACACTCCTTCCCAGAGCAGCTTCAACACCGGTGGTAGGGTATTGTTGAGGGGAGGACCCTGGCTGCAGCTTGGGACCATTTTGAAGGGCCCAGAGCCAGAGCTCCCTGTGCAGTCATCTAAGGTCTTTGTTACAACCAAATTCTCCTCTGCCCAATCTCTTTCCTGGCCTTTCCTTCCCTCCCACAGGTATTGATCCCAAGAGTACTCCCTAATCAGCCCCCTGCCTACTGGTCTCTGAGTCTGCCTGCAGAGGAACACAACCCGTGACTGTTTGGTGCCAGAAATGGTCTGAGAAAGCAATGCTAACGTGGGTTTGGATCACATGCCACCTGGTTGGCACTGAGAACCCCATTGCTGGTTGTAGGGGGAGCACAGACAGCACAAGACAGCAGTGCAGTCGTTGAAACTTTCCCTGGAGGCAGCAAACATACTAGCTGGTGCACTGTCCCAGGCATCTGAGCAACGCGGAGGAAATGAAAGCTAAAGGGACAGAAATAGTGGTTGTTACTATGCTCAACTGATGCTTTGGAAAAAGATAACAAAAGAGTAAAAGTGATTAATCGACTTTCAAAAGCTAAGTGTGAAAACCAGAAGGCCTCCTCGGTAGCATATAATGAACCTCTTTTCTCCTGCGGCGGGGTGCAGAGAAAGCTGGGACAAGGCTCAGAACTTCTCATAAGAGTAGTTTCAAAAAAAGTTCATCTCTTGAACTAGGCAGGTTTGCTATGCCAAGGTCAGGGCCCTGGTTGACAAAGAATAGGAGGCCGACAGTGGATGGGCGTCCGGGTTGAGGCACTTGCAGAACTGGTCCATCCCTTGCCGGGTATGGACTACCACCCCTCGTTCTGAAGACAATGCAGAGGCTGCTGCCCTAGAGAACAACACGTGCCCCCCTCAGATCTGCCCCAACCTCCCATCCTGGTCACTAGGTTTGAGTCACCACATAATTCAGCTGGGGAGGAAAGGGACTAGACACAGCAGGTACTGGCAGGGCCAGGAGAGAACACAGGGGACAGGATTTCTGAAGGTGTTGGATCAAGGCAGGCAATACATTCCTTTGAATAAGAAGGTGTTTACTGAGACCACTATCCTGGAATACAGGATTAACTCCCTGGCAAGGCCCCAGGAGATGGTGCAGACATACTCTTCGGTTGGCTCCAAGAAGCCAGGTAAAAGCAATGGTTCACACTAAGTGAAGTTAAAAGGCCAGCATTGTCTTGACAGATGGATTACGAGGCTCAGAGAAGTGAGTGTGGATATGGGATCAGAGAAGAGTGGATACACCTTGTAAGGCATAGATGACTGTGCTCCCTGGGAGGGGCCAGAGCACACACGATGCACCAAAGCCGTAAGGAATGTGCTGGTGAGAAGGCATGGACATCTCTTAGAGCTCGGTGGTAGCTCCTCTCCATAGGCCAGGGATGCAGTTCTGTCTACAGAACTGGGCTCACGGATAGCAATGAGGATGACAGGGCAGCTCCTGCCACTGTGTGTGCCTGCACGCGCGCGCGCGCGCGCGCACACACACACACACACACACACACACACACACACACACACACAGCCAGGTGGAAGTACTTAGCCATCAGAAGCCAGGTGGATGCAGTTACTGTAATGAATGGGGGCGGCGGGTTGGCAGCCAAGGGCCTGACCCACAGAGGGTTATGGAAATGGCTAATGAATGTGGTGTTCTTGGGAAAAAACGCATGAGTGGCCAAAAAGGGTACTACTTAATCTGTGCAAACAAAAGAAATCAAGGATGGAGGGTAAGGACAGTCGTTCCAGAGAAAAGTCAGGATGCCTTGCCCAGTTTCTAGAACAGAGACAGTTTTGGGTGCCAGGACTCATCACTTGAAAGAGAGGCTGGGTGCCCGGGAAGGCACAAGTATTCATGGTGATGATTTCCCAGTTTTTCCTCAAAGGGCTCACAGGCCATTTACCTGGGCCACTCCACACTGGGAAAGCAGAATATCCAAACATTCTGAGGACTGCTGGGCAGAGAGTCCAGGTTGACAGTAACACCCAGAGACCTGAACCGTCACCATGGGACCCTGTTAGAGTGGGTGCCAGGGCCAGCTTCATGGATGTGTGACTTGTGTAGTCACATAAGGCTTCCCATTTAGAAGGTTCTAAGTGTGGTTTAATTATTGGTTTAACGCTCTGCAGTTACCCTCTTGAAATACTTAATGATTTTTTAATAAGGGGTCCTGCATTTTCAGTTTGTGCTGGGCCCCTTGTTAGAAAATACGTATGTAGTTGGTTGTGGTGGGGATATACGAGGGGCCTGGTCATAAATGGAGTTATGGACCAGGTGTGGCTTACAGTGAATCCAGTGGGTCTGTAGACCCATCCATAGTAATTTCCTGGTCTCCGAATGTATACCTGGAATAAACATTCCTGGTAATTGACACAAGCCCACACTGCCTGCTTGGCCTGTGGGGGTAAGAGCTATCAGAGTGCATATGGCCAAGTGAAAAGCTCTGAAACTGGTACTGCACCCCACCCCCAACACTCACACATGAAAAACACACACAGCCAAGATAGTAAATCAAAAACAATGTTGCATCACAGAAGGTCTGGCAGAAATCAGTGCAACCCTTCAATGCTTGCAGAATGCAGGGGTGGTGGACCCCATGCTATCCCCACTTAATTCCCTAGTTTGTCCTCTGCAAACAAAGAAATAAACAAACAAAAACACAGAATTTGAAGGGTAACAGTGGACCAAGAAGTAGCCCTGATTTCAGTTGCTGTGCCAGATGTGGTATCTTTGCCAGACCCCATTTAAATTTCACCAACTGTCTAGCAGGGGTGGCCCTCCAGATCCCCAAGAGCAGCCCCTAGACCAAATGCAAACTTCATAGAACATACCCCCATATTAAAAGGATTTGTTCTGTAAAATTTGGATTCAGTCAAAAGGCCACACTCAAGGATCCAGAAGGCCACATGTGGCCCTAAGGCCACAGTTTCCCCCAAGGGCTCTTTTTCTTTTAAGGTCTAGGAATCCCACTTGAAAGCATACATCGCATTTATATGTCAGTCTAAGACACTTCTGCAGCCGTCCACTCTCTCTCACATCTTAAGAGTACAGGCATTTCATTTTGTAGGATGATCGTCCACTTGTGTGTCTAGCATTTCCCATCACCAGACTAGAGCCACAGATTCTTGGAAAGAGGACACAAAAAGGTGCGGTGCTCTTAGTGCATCACATCAGGCATATGAGGTCTACCCGACCCACAGTGGTGATATTAACATCAATCACTTCTGCTTAGTGTCTGCCAGTTTTCTCCACTACACAGTCACCACTTCTGCCTTTGCATTTGATTAGTATTTTGTGCAGAAATATTCTGAGATTATGCCAATACCTATTCCTCACCAAACCTCCACACACCAGCCTCAGCATTCACTGATGACCTTGTCTGTATCAGCTACCAGGGACTGGGCTACCAAACGGTGGTTATTTGTTTCCATTGTTCCTTCTGCACTCCTTAGCTGACAGTCTACTGAAAGTAAGCGCTTTCCCTTTTCCTTATTTATTTATATCATGATGGACTCATGGATTTCTATTTTAATCAAGAGTTACAATCCTGTACTCTTTATTTATTTGTATGGTCAAAGTGTCCTAAGTTTGGCCAAGGGACATCCATTCAAGCTGTATTCTATGTTCTTTTTCATGGCCTCATCATTGTTTGAACATTTCTTTATTTTCTGGTACAAGAGGATGTTTCCCTGCCCCCACCTTAGTGGAGAATGACATTTAGAAACCAAGATCTGGCAAGAGAAGCTTCATTGAGAATGTTTTTGAAGTTTTCATCTGTTCCCCACAATATTTCTGTTTTCTCAAAGTTCCTTCTTTCTCATTTCTTTTCTCTTTCACACTGGAGGCCTTCTTCAAATGCTTGGCCTTCCTTGGCTGTCCATTTGCATGTGACCGAGGCACTGAAAAACCTATACCTAGAAGGAGAGGGAGGGTCATTGACTTTAGGGCTCTAGGGTGATAAGACCAGGTCAATTCACTAAATTTGAGTAACAGTAGATCTTTTTTCTTTTTGTGACCTGCTCAGTTTTTATCAGAAGAATTCTCTAGACTCTCACCTAGGAAATATTAGAGCTGAGTTGAGCAAAGGGCTAGGATCCCACTTGTTTATTACATTTTCATATAATAGCCACATTCAATATGGAACTTCACCCTCAGTGGTGCCTGGTGTCTTCAAGCCTAGAGTCCCCAAGATTCGGCCTCTTTAAAAAATGAATCTCTAGCAGAGGGGTATAGAGGATCTAATCTACCTCTTATACACATTTTTAGCCAATCCTGTTTTCTGACTAGTGTCTCTAGCTCCTGAGCTTTTTGGGAATTCTTTGGCCAGAATAAACCTGCCTCTGGACTTTCCCTAGGGATAAATTTTCAGATTTTTCTTATTCTCTAAATCAATGGTTCTCAACTGGGGGCAATTTCACCCCCAGGGAACATTTGGGAATAATTGGAGATGATTTTGGTTGTCACAACTGGAGAAGGGGTGCTACTGGCATCTGGTGGGTAGAGGATGCTGCTGACTGTCCCACAATGGCACCGGACAGCCATCTACAGCAAAAAAATTGTATGGCCCAAAATGCCAGCAGTACCAAGGTTGAGAAATCTTGCCCTAAACCATTTAGTGCAAACACTTCCAGCTTCCAGTTTTTTGATGCTACCTCATTTTTTCTTCTATTCTCTTTCTTTTTGTGATTTTTAAAATCTCAGTGCCCTTTTCAATCCTTTACTATTATTTCCAGAGGGAGTGATAGTAAACATAATTGTTTAATTGGCACATTTAACTAGGACTCATATGGTGGCATTTGAATTTATATTTGTTGAAAATATTTTAATTTCTGTCCCAAATGTTGGCATAGACAAATGTTTAGTGTTAGGAAGAATGTGTTAACCAAAGGGCAAGACAGAGTGCATGTAGAATCAGCTAGAAATAGACTCTGTGTCTTACGTTAATATTTCATACAGTTGTTCTAAAGGTAAGCAGTTTTTTTAAAATAAAAAATGCATATATAAAAGCTGTAAAAAACAATAACTACATTTCAGTTGAAATGTAAAAAGATTTTTTAATCTTCATAGGGATTGACCAGAATTTTGGGAAAGGTCATTGGGCAATGTTTCCTGCCCTTCCATGCCTCATCGTTTAAACTGACCACGCTTTCCTAAGAGTTACTAGCATTTCTCATTGGTTGTTCTGGTCAGTTGAGTTTACTTAAACTGAAACTAGATTACACAGTACTTGCTGCATTTACCCTGACTCTTAAGACAGGAGCCCAGTAAGCCTAAGTAAAGAGGTTTGTAAATAACTACATCTAAGAATACAGAAAGTGGACTCTTGAGTTTACATGCAAAGACTCCAATCCCTCCACAGGGATGAACCCGTCATTCTCTAAAAGCTCCATATGCCAAAGTAAGCATGCACTGGGCGTATTATGTGTTTTGGTCATTATTCCAGCATCTCATTTCAAAGTATAACACTTGCATGAAGTCCTTGACAAACTAATAAACCCACTTATTTAAATGGAATCAAAACTGTTTTACAACATCTGATTAGAAATTGCTCTGGACTAGAAAACAGCTTTTAAAACATGTAGTTTTATCATTGTTACTTTGCCAACGGACTTCAGGAAACGAATACATTCCGTATAAAGGAAGAAAGGTCAAACGAAGTAAAAGAATCAACCATCAATCACTGTGGTAACAAGAATGACTTCTGTTTACCTCTGCAAGGTAAGCTTGGTAAGTTTTTGTGAAATCAAGTGTGTGAAATATAGGTTAAAATGAAGCTTTAAAGAAGTTTATAAATTTATTCTCTAAGCTATTTTTTTCTAACTTTAATTCAAGCTTTTTATTATTTTTAGTCAATAGGGTTTTTTATATTAACATTTAATCAAAACTGCCCTTTTAAAGCTAAGTCTTTTGTTGAAAATCATGTAAATACTCCCCTAACATTTCTGGGTATATCCTTTTCCATGAAAAACCTCTATGGTTCTCAAAAACACAATAGAAATACCTCAATAAGTAAAACCTGATCAATTTATATATTTGATATTAAATAATCGCTTCAATTGTGTCAATAATTCCATTTGCTATTATTTGAAAATTATTAAGTAGCCTCAGTCACACTGTTTATTATAGATAAAATGATCATGAAACTAAATTATTTAAGTAGTTCTTGACACAAAAGCAAAGGTAAAAATATACCAGATCATTTCTCCCTGATGTCATTTCCCATGCTCATAAAGAAAGCAAGTAAAGGCCAGGTGCAGTGGCTCATGCCTGTAATCCTAGCACTCTGGGAGGCCAAGGCTGGAGGATAGCTTGAGGTCAGGAGTTCGAGACCAGCCTGAGCAAGAGCAAGACGCCATCTCTACTAAAAGTAGAAAAATTAACCTGGCATGGTGGTGCGTGCCTATAGTCCCAGCTGCTCAGGAGGCTGAGGCAGAAGGATGACTTGAGACCAGGAGTTTGAGGTGAGCTATGATGATGCCTCTGTACTCTACCCAGGGAAACAGAGTGAGACTCTGTCTCAAAAACAAACAAACAAAAAACAGAAAGCAAGCAAAAACAATTGCATTTTAAATGAAGTATGTTGGCTGGCTAAGATTCAATCGGTTTTTAAACTTTCAGTAAATTTCTTCCTTTTGAGAGATTAGTAAGTCTAGCTGTGACCTGGAAGAGAAATATAGAGCTCCCACAACTCTAGTGACACAGGAGATAAGTCTCCCAGAGCTACACTAAAGTCATCTTGTCCGGTCACTCGCGTATGAGACATCCGTAGTTCATTCATTACATGGTACTCTGCGGTACTGGTGAGCAAACTCATCGAATGAAGGCAATGTTTCTATCCTGTCAAGTACCAGTGGAGTAAATGAAAGACTAAAATCGCAAATTAAAAATCCTCCCATCCTTGGAAAAAAAGAACTTTTTATTATTATTAAGAATATCAGTCTCTTCATTAAAAAATTAGAAAATACAAGTGAATTAAAAGAAGAAACCTGTAATCCCTCCATCCAGAAAAAACACGGATGATCTGTTTCTACAGTGTATATTCTTCTAGACTACTGAATAATCTCATGCTCCTTGGAAGAAAAATATGTATTTAACATAGGGAAAACACTTTTACAAAAATAGCATTATTTCCTGTCCTTTTAAAATAATCTGGGCTTTAATCCCAGAGGTCCTAACATGATCTCTTTCCTTTGAAAAGCAAAACCTGTCTGGTTTCTGCAGGTCAATAAAGGGTTTCTGCCAGACTTCATTCTGGGAGGGAACTGCCAGGCAGCCGGGCTATATCATAGCAGCCAGTCTTGACCTAGCAAGTTGACAGCAACACATGACAACTTGCTCTAGCCTTTCCTGTGTCAGTGGCTTTAGCTTCTGATGCTACACAAGACACCACTCGAGACAAAAGACTAGAAATGCTACGCATCCCTAGGTTCAGGGAGAAACTATAGCTAGCCAGCCAACTCTTTGTCCTACACTCAAATGAAAATACTGCAATATGACCTCCCATGGATTTTCCTCAGTGGTAAACCTATAGGGCTTCTGAAAAGATTATTAATTATTCAGTAATTGTTTTCTTGCCCCCTCCCACCTTTTGTCAAATGACTCTGAAATCTGATTTCTTTTCTTTCTGACAAACAGGAAAAGGAATGCTGTTCTTGGAGCTCCCTGTACAATCCCTTCAGCTGTTTACAGCCCATTCCTGTCTCAGCAATCCTAGGAACTGGCAAAAAGAGTGAGAGCAGTGCAGAAAGGATGCTATTTTCTCCCAACTCAAGCAAACGAGATGTTATGGACCGAATTGTGTCCCTCAAAATTCATATGTCAGGGGGCCTAGAAAGAGGTAATTAGGTTAAATGAGGTCATATGCAGAGTAGGCCCTAGTCCAATATGACTGGTGTGGGGTTTTTTGTTTGTTTTTTTGTTTTTGAGGCCCAGGCAGGAGACTCATCATAGCTCACAGCAACCTCAAACTCCTGGGCTCAGGTGATCCTCCTACCTCAGCCTCCCAAGTAGCTAGGACTACACCTAGTGCACCACCATAACTGGCCAATTTTTCTATTTTTTCTAGAGACGGTGGTCTCGCTTTTGCTCAGGCTGGTCTCAAACTCCTGGCCTCAAGTGGTCTTCTCGCCCTGGCCTCCCAAAGTGCTAGGATTACAGGTGGGAACCACCACACCCAGCCATGACCGGTGGTTTTATAAAAATAGGGAGAGACACTAGGGGTACATGTATAAAGAGGCCGCAGGAAGGTGGCCGTCTGCAACCCTCGGAGAGGGCTCAGAAGAATTCAACCCTGCTGGCACCTCAACTCTGGACTTCCAACCTCCAGAATGGTGAGAAAATAAATTTCTGTTGTTTAAGCCACTCACTCTTTGGTATGTGTCACGGCAGCCTGAGCAGATTGATACACAAAGCAAAAGAACATCACATAAAACGTTTCCCTGATGAACTATCTTGACTTTCCCCTTGATAAATCTCCTCGATCCAGCAACCTCACAAAGCACAAAAAGATGTATCTAAAGAAGTTCAGTAACTACCGAATGATTAAACTTAAAGCCTGACTATTTGCAATCAATGCTGTCTTCTAAAAGGTTACATCTTAAAGGTTCTTGTCTGGTATGTGTGTATTCTCCCTTCTAGCTCTCTAATAATGCTCTCCAGAGTCATTTCACAGCTCCCTAATTGGTTTTATATTTTCCAAGTGCCAATTTTCTGATAAAAGCTGTTTACAGCCTTACCACTTTTGGCAGAGGTGGTGGCAGGAGGGAGGGACACTGTTGACAGAAGCTGTTTCTAAGAAACTCATCTCTTGTTTTCCCTTGATACAGTCTGTGAGGGGAGAAGTGTCCTAAGGGACAAACTTAGGGAACAAAATATAAAATACCAAGTGGGGGTGTGATTCCTTGCATGGTGGTATTCATGCATCATCCAACAAGTATGAATTGCTGTCCTACTCTGTGCCAGCGTCTACACCGGGCACTGAGGATTTAGCCACGAATGAGTTAATGTTGTAGTTACACGTGATGTCCTAATTAACGAACCCCGAGACTAGTGCTACTTTAAAACAAAATTGTGTACATTTAAAAAAATATCTCACATTCTGAAGGCACCATAGAGAGGTTTGGTGATTAGAATGAGGAAAGAGGGAGAGGGGATTGAATCTCTGGAGAGCTAAGTGGCAGGAGTGCAGTGCTGAGTGGTTCCTTCAGGAGGCAGAGACAACTGCAGACAGGGAGACAGGCTAAGGAAGAGGCGGCCATGATGCATGGCCTTGACCTTCTCTCAGCTGCAACCTCAGGGCAGGCCACAGCTCAGCACAAATGCTGGGCTCCTGGCATTTTTTCCTCTAGTAAAGCAGTTTCTGACAATGAGATGTGAGGTTGGACCGTGTCCTCTTGGTTAATTAACACACAACTGTGATGCCTTCTCTATGGTGGGGCACGCCTTGCTGTTATGGGGTTCCCTCTAGGGAAGAGCAGTAACTCTAGGAGGCAGGAGAGAGAAGTGCTGGGGCACAAATTGCAAGCCCCAGCTGAGCAACCACACTGAATGCCGTGCCACTCACCCAGCCAACCTCAGACCACCTCCAGCCACCCCCCACCGTTGGGCAGAGAGCCATTCCCCAGACAACACCCGGGACAACCAAACCCAAAGCTGTTTCTTTGGGAAAATTTCTACATCTATCTCTATGGAAAATAATCAGCCCATAGAAAATCAAAGGTTTTATTGCTTCAGGAAACAGAGAAATAGAGGGGAAAATAGGAAAAATCCCAGTGGTGAGAGATGAAAAGAGCGACCATGGAAATGAACTATTAGAGCCCAACTCAGAGCCTTTGTCACCGTTGGTATCTGCCAGTGAGAATCCCAACTTAAAAGCCTGATACGAGTTGAACAAATGGATTTGACCTAGAGTTGAAGGAAGATTATTCAAATTCCCAAAAGACAATGGCTTCCAGGGACATGTAGGGGTTTTCTATGACTCCCTAATTTGAACCTTTGAATCTTACAGTATAGGGGATATAATAGTAATAGAACTATCTTAGATCCAAATACACCCCAGATTCTATTCCTATCCTTCAAAACAACAGCCAGGCCAGTGTCTTCTCATAATTCTCACGCTCATCTTGGCCGACCCTGGTTTGTTTGCGTTACTTTTTGTGTTCGCCATCTCCTGCAGCTAAGCTTCTGTGTTAACCTCATAGTCTCTCTCATGGGTGTCCCCGGTGAGCTGCACCTCCCGATACACCCTTGTGCACTCTTCTCCTGTTGAAACTGGGCTGGCCCTGTCACTGCTTTGACCGATACAATGTGGTGAAAATGACATCTTGGAACTTTCAAGCCTAGGTATTAAGAAGGTCTGAAAGCTTCTGCTTTTGTATTTTGGGGAAGCTGGCCGCATTGTAAGAAGTCAGACCACCCTGAGACCATCGTGATGATAGGAGCCCCAGGCTAACCGTGTGGAGAGGCCACACAGAAAGAAAGATGCCTGGCCAGCCACCACCTAATATGCCAGGCATAGAAGTAAAGAGGCTACCTTGGATGGTCCAACCAATAGATGCTACATAGAACAGAGGTGAGCCATCCCTGCCAAGCCCTGCCCAAATTGCAGAATTATAAGTAAACAAATAATTATTGTTGTTTTAAGCCACTAAGTTTTGGGCTTGTTTGCTATATAGCCATTGAAAACCGAAATGTCACTTCCTTTAAGATTGAGGTCAAGTCACCTCTGGAAACTTACCTGACAAACTCAATGCAGTTCATCTTATTTTAGAACTTGATACAGAGTTTGGATGACACAGTCCTATGCCTTCTTTTGGTCAGTTTCATAAAGTAACCTCTCCCTAAAATTAATAATGACAATGGCTAAGCAGAGCATCATGGATCAGGCACTATGGTTGGGAATAATATTATCCCTATTTTACAGAGGGGGAAACTGAGGCATATAGAGGTTAAGCAGCTTGCCCAAAGGTGATTCTGTATAAGTACACTTCCAAATGTGCTTGTCACTCTACTGCTTTGGTGACATGCCCTCTGAGCTTTAAGTGATTAAAAGGAAGCTGAAGTGGAGAGAAGAACATTGCATCTATATTCCCGGCAAGAAGAAGGAAGAAGGAAAGAGCTTAAATGAAGAGACACAGAAACTGTAGTGTATCCATGATGAGTATGGGACCAGTATGGTCCAATAGCAGCATTGACTGGGCTGCTTCTGTGTTTTATGGGTTTGTGGTAAGACTTGTATGATTGATTAGTGGCTCTATGTTGATTGGGATGCATGTGAGATAAGCTGCAGCTTTTTATTTTATTTGTTTCTGTTTTTATAACAAGCTCTCTTTCATTTGTATTCATTTGGATGGGTTTCTGTCCCTTGTAACAAAAAAGATCTCAGGCTAGTACCTCCTCCAAAATATCACATCTAGATGACCAGAGGAGGTGGCTATAAAATGAGACGTTTTATTAATAAAATATATTTACTGGCTATGCAATTCTGTACTCAGTAAAACGTAGGTTTTTCCTGACAGATTTTATATTAGAAGAGAAACAAAAGACCATGCCAGGAAACATGAAGTTCCCTGGAAGTAATTTGGTTATAAACATATTTCCTTAATAAGATACAATTTGATTCTGACTCTCATTACCTTTTGACAAGAACAGTAAGACACTGGTTGTTCAGTCAATGATTCGTGAAGCTTTCTCGAATGTTCACAGCCCAGTGGGGTACACAGAGCAGATGCCATCATCCATCCTCATTTCACTGAGGGGACTGAACTCAGAGGGTTTCGAGACTATCTGAGATCACATGCGCAGCAAGTGAGAAGCTGGCCAGGTCTCCGGGTTGCTGGTCCAGTGCACTTTCCGCCACTGTGTGTTATTCCCTGCTGCCTTTTCCACTCATGTAGGTGTCAAGGAGATTCCTTTCTGACCATACAGATCTCTGGGTTCTATTAAAGCCTCTCTAGGGCTAAGAGTTTTGAAGATAGAGGTCATTATAATATCACGGTCAGTTAGGGAGCTCTTCAAAATATAATGCTTATCATAAAAATAAAATGCCTATCAGAAAGTCATTTGCTTGCAGGTATTTCTTTCCATGATCAAAAGTTTCAGTGCTCTGTGGAGCACTCTAGCTTTAAAATATTTTATTGAACCCTCTTGCCCCAATTTTATGAATAGGATGCGAACTTCTATTCTTACAACAAAGGTGACCACATAATCAAACTTTTTGGCACTCCTAACAGTGGCATAGTGTTCAAATGGGACAATAGGGTAGTCTTTATTCACTTCTGTGGATATTCTGAAACATCTGCCCTCTGCTCATAAAGCGACAAGGTCAGTGCATTCCTTGTACTGCAATCACCCCAGCCCCCAAACCGGGAATCCTGCTCAATTTTTGCATCCTTTTGAAATGTTTTCAACTTTAAATTGCCATTGGAGACATTATACAATTGGACAAGCTCCAACAGAAATTTAAATTTGAAAAAAAATTTCAAGAGGATTTCATAAACAGGAATAAGACCTAATGGTAGTTCAAGGGGCACCTTGATCTTCCAAGTTTGACATGGGATGGTCACGTGCCATCTTGCAGGGGTTTCCTACTCTGCTTTTCCAAGTAAGCATGCTGTCCTTCAACCTCCCTTGCACCAGCTCTAGGATTGGTCCTTAGGCGACCCAGGTAAATGCCAGAAAGGCTGTGGAACGAAGGGGTGCAGGACCTGCCCACCTGCACCCTAGAGGTTCAGTTGCTGCCTGGCCTTCTCTCTACTAGACAAAAACAAGGAGCCAACTGTGAAGTGCGTAGGTTTCCATCTCCTAAACGCACAACAGTCCGTTGTCTATTTAACTGAGAGGCATGTTCTGCTTCCTCTGAGATGACAAGGGGAGGTGGTTTGATCTCAAATTGAAGGTAGGAGGGTGTCCAGCATAAAGATACAGGCCCCTCTTTGGCACTGTTGTCAACAGAAATCCAGAAAGTCCTTGGATCTGATTTGTACACATCTAGGACAATCACACATAACTTAGTATGAATATATTTGTTTGAATCAAAACAAGCCTTTGCAAAGGGATCCACCCTGACTTACACTTTTAAATGGGCCTAAGGAATCATTAGTCAAGATATTCCCCTTACAGTCAGCACATCTGGGCTTTACTCCCAGGACCCAGATTAACATCAAAATTTTCTCTCCTCACCAAAGAGTGAGCCCATGCTCTCACTGGTTTCATTCTCCCTGGGGGGGCCTCCGGGCCCCTCCATTCATTCACCTCAACATTGAAAGCCTGGGACAGGACGTTGTTACATCCAGGGGTTCCGTCTCTAGCCTCAACTCCCGGGCTAAAATCTGCATTTCCTAACTCTTCCCTACTTCCCTTTGTCAATGGGGTTTGACAGGGAATTGGGACTTCTCTTTTATTCTCTCGAGACTCCATTTACAATCTTTGTTAGCCTTAAAGGAAAGTATTAACTCTGGACTCAAGATGTTAAAGGGACTGAGCGAGGTCAGTTGTTTTTAACCTCTGCACGATTGGCATTTCGGGCCAGATAATTCTTTGTTGCAGAGACTGTGCTATGTGTTATGGGATGTTAGGCAGCGTCCCTGGCCTCTACCCATTAGATGCCAGTAGCAGCCTCCCCCTCCCCACACACACTGTTATGACAACCCAAAATGTCTCCAGACATTGAAAATGTCCCCCAGGGGGCAAATCACTCCCAGCTAAAATCTGCTACATTTGGCATGAAGAGCAAAAGGCTTACGGAGACTCCCATGCCGCCTTCCTCTCTCACACAGCTTTCATGGAACTCCCTGCCAATGACTGAATCTTGTTTGACTTGCAGTGACTCTATTCATGTAGTTTCAAAATGAAATGTCCTGCACATTCTCCATAGGACAGACATTTCAGCAGGGGCTTTCCACATATTACTCCATTAAATCCTGACAATACCCTAAGTAAGTACAACTGCAAATGGCCCGCATTTAAAAAGGAGGAAACCGAGGCTTGGCAAGGTGAAGTGACATGTCCTGGGTCACCTGGAGAATCAGTGGAGAGCTGGGAACACAGATGCAGTGTCCAGAGCCAGCCTAGACTACAGAGCTCTACCGTCCCTTGTCTGCAGACAGTGAAATCGACAGGTCAGGAATCACAACGTCGGGCAAAACCCAAACAGACTTTGTGGCTTTAATGGTTTCTGAAAACCCTTTAAGTCTGTATGAGTCTGTCTCCTTTCATTTCATATGTTTTTCTAAACACCAGGGGAACAATAATCATTAGAACAATTAAGTTGATTTAGGGCGGTAAAATCCACCTTTTTCCAGTCTTGAAATTATGTCTAGTCATTTGCCATTCTCAGTAGACACGGTCCCTCCACCGTTACCCCTCTTCTCTCCTGCTGGCCCGCAAGCCCCATTACCTGCACTTATATTTTTCTTTCAATTCCAAACAAGATTGCATTTTATAGTTCAGATATCACTCCAAGGAACAATAAAGGGATATTTTATAGCCAAAATGCTCAGAAGAAAATCAAATGAATCAAGAAGAGAAGGAAAATAAATCGAGAAGAGAAGGAAGAGAGTGGAAAAAGAAAACTAAAAATACAAATATTTTCTAGGCCCCTTGAAATAAAGCTTGAGAAGCCACAATGCTCTGCAAAATATCACATTCAATTGCTAATTTAAAAAAAAAAAAAAAAGAATCATGGGAAGATTGGAAGTGCCCTTGGTACACCAGAGGGTGAGGAGGAGGCGCTGGCTGACTTTAAACCACACCCCAGGGTTGGGGCCAGGGCCTTTAGGCTCAGGCCCTTCTGATAGGATAGAAAGGTATTAAGAGAATTTTTTTAAAAAACCATTACTCTTTCTCAATGCAGCAGGCGACGGTAGGGGGTCCTGAGTCTGGGGGCACTGCTCTCCCTCCGAAGCTAAGCTCAGGCTCCATGTCAAGGAGCTAACATTACAACACTAATTGTGAGGCGAAGGAACGAGCCTACCCACGTTGTGATTACCTGTGATGCGGTTCCGAACGCGCTGGCCCCAATCAGGGCACCTTGGCGTTTGAGAAAACGGCAGAAGGAGGAAGGTCACTCTCACCTTCCCCTTCCTCCCCCTTCTTCCCTGAAGCAGATCATAGAAACTTAATTGGAGAGTTGCTCCCCAGGCCTGGAAGAAAGGAACGTCTTTATCTCTGGAGACAGGGACACAGAGAAGAACCTGAACACACGGGCGTTGCTAAGTTCCCCCAGGGTGTTGCCATTAGATCCCACCCACTGTCCAATCGCACTTCACGCTGTCCACTTCATCAAGCTCAGCATAAAAACACACAGGTTTTCTCATTTCTTTGGGTCTTCATTTCTCAAGGCTCCTGTACGTAAAACTTAGATTAAACAAATTTGTATACTTTTCTCTTGTTAATCTATCTTTTGTTATAGATACCTCAGCCACAAACGTAAGATGGAAAAGAAAAATATTTCTTTTCCCCGACAGCTGGGAGCCTCCCAATATGCTACACACCAAGGCCATGGCAATCCCATTATCTGGGAGTTCACCTGTGATCTCCATTAGAACTAACATAGGGAACAGATG
Organism: Indri indri; assembly: GCA_004363605.1. NCBI lineage: Eukaryota > Metazoa > Chordata > Mammalia > Primates > Indriidae > Indri > Indri indri. The sequence goes on from RJWJ010003295.1 coordinate 79,230, forward strand.
TGAATTGTTAACAGAATAAGATTAGAATGTGAAATCACATTTGAAATTTGAAAGCAAAGTGTTAACAGTTTTAACCACAGTTCTCCTTGTTCTTTTCCAAAGGCAGGGACAAAAGAAGATACTAGGCACCACCTTTCCTGAAGGAAAAACATGGCCTTAAGCCCTCTCCGACCTGCCTTTGTTCTTCTCATTCCTCATAAAATAGTAAGTATAGAGTTCTGGGGGAAAAGGGGTATGAGAATTTTTATATGTTTAAATTCTGATAGAGTTTAGGCATTTTTAAACTGCAGATTGCAGCCTTGTAGAGGTTAATCAAATCAGTTTGGTAGGTTATGAGCAGCTCTTTAAAAACAAACATACAAACAAACAAAAACACTGGAATCCAACAGCAGGTCTGGTTTGAAGCTTTGCAGTATAAGCCATATCCAGGAAAGGTCCACCTTGAGTCCTGTGGGGTGGGGGCGGGGGGTATCTTCTCAAGGTCACTGTTTGTCACAGTCAGGTTTGGGGGCTTGAGGAAATTTAATTTCCATTTTAAGAACTCACTAATCCAGTTGTTCCCACCCATCTAACCAAATCTGCTTATAAACAATCACACTTAGACCACAGCCTTCTTCTCCTACATGGATGCAGATGGAATAAATGAGTTTAGAGCAGTTTTTTCTAACGTGAATTCTCTGAAAAAAGGCTTCTAAAGGCAAATATTTGAAAAACACTCTCTACTGTAGTCTTCTCTTACAGATTCCCAGTGCACATTACCCTATAAAAGAAACAGTCAAGAGACTAGTTGAACTTTGTTTATAACCTGATACATCCCAAACATATTTGACCTTGGAGCCCTTTATTAATGACCTCTATTTTAAAAAATTTATTTTTAATTTCAGAATATTACAGGGGTACAAATGTTTTGGTTACATGAATTGCTTTTGTACAGTTTGAGTCAAAGTTATAAGTATGTCCATCACCCATATAGTGTGTACATTGTACATGTTAGGTGTGAATTTACCCATCCCCTCCTCTCCCCTCTACCTGTTTGATTTCCATTGAATTTTACTACCATATGTACACGAGTGTTGATCTGTAAGTCTCAATTTAGTAGTGAGTACATGCGGTTTTTGTTCTTCCATTCTTGTGATACTTCACTTAAAAGAATGGTCTCTAGTTCCATCCAGGTTGATACAAAGGGTATTAATTAGTTCACCTTTTTATGGCTGAGTAATACTCCATGGTATACATATACCACATTTTATTGATCCACTCATGTATTGATGGGCACATGGGTTGACCTCTATTAACAATTCCACTACCCTCGACTGAGCCCTTAGCCTGGTATCTACTCCCTTTGGCTTGCTACAGCATCTGGTCTTTACTCAGCAGCCCATAGCAGGTCCTCACGGATTTCTTGATGGAGATAGGGAGGAAGGTTTGCCAAATTATCTACCATACGATTTGAGAACTGTCAACATTCGAGGCCCCATCATCACTATCATCCTTCGGCTTTTACTTGGAGAGAAAGAATTTCTACTCTAAGTTGATTTCCACAACTGCTGTTTGCAGAATTAAGTTGAACTGAATGTGGTGGTTAGCCAGTTGATCGCTGTGGGTGAAGTCTGTTTACTGGTTTTTAAATGATTTGTATACCTTTTCTTCTTTCTCCATGTAGGTGCTGCGAAGCGTGACAGAGCACCTGCCCATGTGTGCACAGTGCCAGGAACTCAACCATTCAGGAACTTTCTTTTTTTTTTCGTGTTCAAATAAGAGATAAGCCATGCTGGCCAGGGCATGTGGACTCTTCCTGGAGTTCATTAATGAACTGGATTTATCTATCATTGCAAAATAGCCAACACTCCAGTCTGTCCGTTAGAAACAGGTGCCAAGAGAGGAAATGTTTAATATTTTCCACGTGGCATGGGCTCTGTCAGACAGTGCTTCCAACCAGACCGAGCCTGTTTATGCAGTTGAATCATAGGTTTAGATTCTTCCTTTTGCCTAAGGAGTCCGGCTGCTGGCTCGCAGCCGGCTTCTACACAGCCCTTCTTTCTGGCCCTGCATCTTCAATGCCGCCACGCTGCTGAGCCAGCGACTACTTCTGGGTGCAAACCTAGTTCTAGTTCCCTCCAGAGTTAGCTGGTTTGGACGTTTAAAAACTACTGTTTTCAACTAACTCTTCTTTGTCATTTCAGAAATGAATTCTGCTCTCCAGCACCCGGCCTGGGCAGGGCTGTCCACGCTTGCTGACCGCAGCAGCTGTCTTCTGCTCCCAGGAAGAGCCAAAGGGACATACCCACTGACTCAGGGGCAGCTGCCCCAGGGCTAAAGCAAGTAGCACCATGGCCCAGGCTTCCTCTCAGCCCAGCCTGCTCCACCCCCACCTCCCACTTCCCGTCTTCTCTTCCTTTGAAATTTCTCATTTTCTTCCTGCACATTTAAATGGCTCCAACCAATGAAATAATGACAGCTGTGTTGCTTCTTTAACTGATGGGCTCTAAGCATCACGTTACCAAATTCTACACATCCCTGGCCAGCAAGGCTGGGCTCCCTAAAGGCTCCCTGTGTTGATGTTACCAATCAGCACTGCCACTAGCTCTGTACCAGATAGTTCTGACTCTACATACCAGACACAACCCTCGCCCTTGTGCTTACGTGCTAGTGAGAGAACGAGATAATACACAAAACAAGCAAAATATATAGAATGTTAGTCACAAATGCTCAGGAGAGAAAATGAATCCGTGAAGGTGGGATAGGAAGTGTTGAGGCAGGGGTAGGGTCAAGATGCTGGATGGGGTGGCCAAGGTAGGCCCCTCTGACAAGAGGGTATCTGTGCAAAGACCTTGAAGAAGAGTAGAAGAGAGCTATGTGGGAGAAGCAGGTTTTAGGTGATGGGATTCAGGACACCCTCCCCCAAAATATGGCACCTTGGCATTCAAGAAAACAGCAGAAGGAGGAAGCTCGTTCTCATGTTCCCCACTTCCCACACAAATCAGGACATAAAAACCTAGAAAGGATTTTTCTGGCCATCCCCTGAAACGGGTCATATTTCTTTATGAAGGCTCCCATGCCATTTAAAACTTATATTAAATAAATTCGTATGCTTTTCTCTTGTTAATCTGCCTTCTGTTATAGGGGCCTCAGGCAAGAACCTAAGATGGGAAGGAAAGATATTTATTTTCCCCTACATAACCCAAGGGGCCAGCCGGTGCCAAGGTGCTGGGCTGGGAATATGCCCAGCAAGGTTAGTGCGGAGGAAGTGGCAGGGCTGCCGTGGAGACTAATGTGTATGAAGTGCCTGGCATATAGACAGCACTTGATAAATGGTAGCAATAATTATGATAGTCACTCGTCGGATGTCTGTGGTTTGATTGATGGAAACAGGTGCATAGTTATCTGGCCAAGAAGGCCCCAATCTGTTCCTTGGCCTTAAGAGGAGTAGTGTTTCATTATGACTCTGACCTCTAAGTGTGACCCCAGCACCCATCCCATCAGCATTCCCAACTTCCCTCCATCAGAAGGGTCATAAGGCCATTGCCCAAACAAAAAAAATGTTGATGAGAGGATTTCCTTTGCCAACCACTGGGCAGTTGTTCTCAAAGTGTAGTCCCTGGAGCATCAGCATCACCTGGGAACTTGTTAGAAATGGAAATTCTCAAGCTGCACCCACATCTACAGAAGTGGAGACTCTGGGCTGAGGCTCAGCTCTCAGTGTTTTTTGTTTTTTGTTTTTTTTTTGAGACAGAGTCTCGCTTTGTTGCCCAGGCTAGAGTGAGTGCCGTGGCGTTAGCCTAGCTCACAGCAACCTCAAACTCCTAGGCTCAAGCAATCCTTCTGCCTCAGCCTCCCAAGTAGCTGGGACTACAGGCATGCGCCACCATGCCCAGCTAATTTTTCTATGTATATATATATTTTTAGTTGTCCCAATCATTTCTTTCTATTTTTTAGTAGAGACGGGGTCTCACTCTTGCTCAGGCTGGTCTCGAACTCCTGACCTTGAGCGATCCACCCGCCTCGGCCTCCCAGAGTGCTAGGATTACAGGCGTGAGCCACCGCGCCCGGCCCAGCTCTCAGTGTTTTTAAGCCCTCTGGGTGACTCTGATGTATGCTAAACTTTAGGAACCACTGCCTAGGGTTTCTGTTCTCTGGGTCTCCCAGAGCTGGGGAAAGCTTCATTAGGTCACTCTTTCATTTCCTTTGCTCCCTGTGGAACCATGTTATCAGAAGTTTGTTATTGTTGCTGTTATTTTAGGTTTCCTGAGATGCTCTATGGTTGTCTATGACTGTCACTGCCCAGGATCCCTAGAGATAGCCCAGCTGCCTCTCTAGACTGATGTCACCAAATTCTGAATGAAAACAGCTCCAGCGAGGCTCTGAGACCCACCCAGAGGACTTCCTCTACCCTGGTTACTACCTCCAGCATTTTCAAAAATGGCACTGACCATACCAAGTTCAATTTCCTACCATGTGCCCCAGGACAGCCAATAAGTCAAGAGACAAGGTGTTGGGGCAAGGAAAGCGACTTTTATTCAGAGAGCCAGCAAACTGAAAAGATGGCGGACTAATGTCCCAAAGAACCATCTTAGTATGAACTTTAGGCTCCTTTTTATCTTAAGGAAGGGGAGAAGAGGGGTTGGTTTGCCAGAGGTAACTGAGGACTGCAGACATCTGGGCACCAGCGAGGGTCTGAGGAGGTTGTAAAACTTCTTTGCTCTTTGTCAGTTAGCTTTGGAGGATGAAGGTCAGGATGTTCCTACAAATCTTTAGCATAGCATCGTTACTCCTATGTACACTTTCCTTATCTTCCTGGGAGTTAGTTTGGAAAAGGCACAGTTGTCACCTGTCTTCTAGCCTATGTGCAGGGCTCAGCAAAAGCTTTAACCTAAAGGATATTACCGCGGGGGTCAGAAGCAAAATGGAGCTAGTTACATTAGGCCTCCCCTCCACTGTTACATGACTACCCCTGAGAGCTGTTTTGAGTTTTGTTATTATGGAATTTAAAAAAACAACAACAAACTTTCAAAACTGAGATAGACCAGCTTTGGATTTCCAGACAAGACACAGCATTTATTCCTTTCCCTGTCCCAGGAAGATGTTATCTCACTGTTTACTGTGAATCAGATAAGACACACTAATGCTCCAGGAACTGGGCCACTCCCAGTAACTTTTCTGGCATTCAGGGGCCAAGCGACCTAATTTTTCCATAGGAAATGGTGCGGTTGATTTATAAAAACAACACTATTGGCCCTCCATTGTAATGACGTGGGCAAGGGTGGGCTGAGGGCAGAAGAGGAAGGAGGAGGTCTTTGGAAATTTGGTTGTGTTTCTTCTCAGTTTGAACCCTCTGGTAACTTCTGTTGGCCTAACCAGGCATTCATGAAGTTAATCCAAAATAGAGTTACCCCATGGCTCCTGTTTAAAATGTAGATTCCTGGGACCCTAAAATAAGTGCTTCGAATACAAGCAGTTCTTCACATTTTTGGAAATATAGGAAAGACATAGCCTAAAAGTCTTCACAGAAAAATGTTCTTCATGATACAGGAGCTGCTACCTCTCAAGAACCCAATCTTTTACCATTTAGAATAATATTTGTTCTCGTTTTTTTGTAGTATTTTATATATTTTATTAATATAAGTTTTCTTCTGTTTCTGTTTTACTTAGAAATTTTATTAGAAGTTCTGCTTAAGTTAAAAATATTTTCAGTATTGATATGATCATTTGTTAAGATTTAACTTACTGACATAACAGATTACATTGATAGATTTCCTCATATTGGCTCATACTGGAATTCTTAGAATAAATCCTGCATGGTCAAGGCTGCTATTTTTTGGATGCATTGTTAGATTGATGTAAAACAAAATCTGTTATGTTTTAAAATGTTTAATTTAATTTTTATTATGGTAAATAGTTTTTAAAAATCAAATAGTTCCATAAAATTTATAATACAAAATAGTAGTCCTTGCCTTACCCTACCTACTCATCAATTCCCACTTTCTAGAACATAAACATAACAATTTTTATATCTGTGTCTTTTGGTATTTGCTTTTCTATTTTCAAATGGTATACTTATATAGTTATTTGTTGATATTTTGGTTTCTGATATCATGCGGAGAATTCAACTCTGGATTATGGGATTTAGCTTCTTTACCCACACAAGCCCCCCCGCCCCCACGAACACTCACACACGGAAACACACTCTTCCGCATGCCATGTAGTTATATCATAATTTTGTTGATCGATATTCAATTTGCATTATTATGACTATGTAAATAATATTCCCAACTAAGTCATGAAATGAACTATGATTAAATTTCCTTTAGGAAATAGAAAAACTTTAGATTTTTCTCTATTGTTAATAATTTCCTCGCTTTTTTATTTTCTTAATTTTCTTATGTACCAAAATCATTGATTCACACCCAAACTCTCTGACAGAATGAAAATCTCATTTCCATGCTTCCAAAAATCACATATTCTATCAAATTCATCTTTTTCAAATAGATTTCCCATCTGGAGCCTTCTGTCCTGCTCCAGTCAGGACTGATAATCCTCTTGGCCGGCTGCACGGCTGTCATCCTGAGATTTCCCTTCATTAGCCTCTCAGATTTCCCTTCTCTCTCGGAGTCTTTATCTTCTTTCTTGATTTACTCTCACATTTGGTGGAACACACTCCCCAAGAGTTTTCTGAGAAAGGGCACATAAAAGTTAGATTTTTTTTTGAGATCTTGAAGGTCTGAAAAAATTTTATTCCACCTTCACATTTGATGGTCTCTTTGTCTAGGTGTAGAATTCTAGACTGGAAATAATATTTTCTCTGAGAATTCAGAAGGCATTGCTCCATTGTTTTCTACAGGGAAATTTTACCATTCTCCTTGTCATTCAGATATTGGACTTCCTCAACTGAACCTTGAATTTTATCTTTTCTTTTCTCTGTTTGTCCATCTATCTGATTGTGTTTTCTTGGAGACTTCATCATCAACTTCCCAACACGGGTTACCAGGTAAGATACAGGCTACCCAGGTAAATTTGAATTTCAGACAAACTAAGTATTGCATGGGACACACACAAAAAAGTTATTTGCTGTTGAGTTCTTATCACTGGATCTGATCACGGGAGCACATCTGGATCAGAATATGTCAGGCTCGGAGGAGCTTCCTAAAGGCAAGCACCAGGTGCATCCATACAGAAAACAAACCATGTTCACTGAGAAGCAACTGGAATCTTTGAACATCTTGTTCAATAAGAAGCCATACCCAAACCCCAGCCTTCAGAGATGGCCTCAAAAATTGACATACATCCGACAGCATGCAGGTTTGGTTCAGGAACCACAGAGCAAAACTCAAGAAAGCAAAATGCAAGAACGTTCAGCAAAAACAAGAAACTAAACAGCAGCAGATACCTCAGGGTGGAGTCAAGACCAGTCCCTGCCAGAGAAATATGGACAAACAACCCAGATCCCTCAACGACGCCTATCCTGTAGCCCTCGTTAATGCAGGTCACCAGGCACCCTCGTACCAATTCAGCTTATACCCCAATGTTTAGGTCCCTACAGATGTCTTCCTTGGCCACAGAATAGTCCATTTTGGCTGCTGCCAAGATCCTAACAGTTACCGCCTCTATCCCATTTTGGAATCCCAGGTTGGTTCTCCATGCTTCAGTTCTAATGTTTTTGGCTATTCACTTCTACAAGGTAAGGAGAGACACTAGACATAAAATGTCACATGTAATGATTCCCGTTCAAGAGCATATTAGAGGTAGACAGATCAACGACATGGATGGATTTCAAAAACATTACGTGGCACAAAAGAAAGACACAAAAGGCTACGTACTGTATGAATTCCATGTATATGAATCCCTAGAGCAGAGAAAAGTCACCTCTCATGGCAAAAAGATTAGTGGCTGCCCATCTGGAAAGAATTAGAGGCACAAAACAAATTTACTAGGGTGGCAGAAATGTTTCATGTCTTAATTAGGGTGGGAGTTACCTGGGGGAATAAATTCATCAAAACACTAAGAACTGTACATCTAAACTCTGTGCATTTTATTTTGCATAAATTAAACCTAAATAAAGAATATGTAATGAGAAAAAAGTTATTTGTTATTTATATGAAATTCAAATAAAACTGGGTATCCTGAACTTTTACTTGCTAAATTTGACACTTCTTGCAACTCTACTACTGAATTGTTCCTTTCTGCTACCCTACTTTAATCTCCAAGGTCTCTCAATTGTTCTCTAAACACTCCTTGTTTAATAGCTTCTTTTGTTTCTTAAATACGGTATCTTCTCTTTGCTCTCTAGAGAGATTGGGGGCTTTAAAAAAAAATTTTCCTTCTGCTGCCTACACTTTTTCTTTTTTCTTTTTTGGTCTCTGCTTTTCATGTGCGATTTCCTCACATGCCTGGTGATCCCTGGTTGTCTGCTCATATTTCGGAGTGATGCACTAAACGGCTGTTGGGAGTTCACTGGGTGTGGCTAGAACCTGTGAGCCTCCCTGTACCACTACCTCTTTCACTGGGGACTTCCACTGTCAGTATCTTTAGGTCTCCTCTCCTAGGCTGGTCAGATTCCCAAAGAGAAAAACCTCTAATGTCCTTCCTGGAAAAGATAAGCATGGCTGTCAGCATTCTGGGAGGGAAAGCATGGAAGAAGACTGGGGGTCCCACCTTTCTAGAACTACTCTTCCTCCTAATTCCCATTTTCTGTATGTTATCCTTGCCTCAGTGTGCCTGATGTCCCTGAATCCCAAATCCCTCTGGTTCCGCTGCTCCAGAGAGTCTTCTGTCAGGAGGCAGTGGAGAGCCACTCATCCTCTGTAAGGCAAAGGAAGTGACCTAGACTTAAGTATTCCTTATGTGGATTTTTAAATTAATTTCCCTGTTTTACACTCCTCTCAGAGCCTCCATTTTCAGAGGTACTCAATTCCTCCAGTTCCTGAGCATTTCTGGGGTGGAACTCACTTCTGCCTTGGGTTTTGGCTGTCTATAATCTGTTCAGTTA
>RJWJ010003296.1:0-88368 GCA_004363605.1 Indri indri
CGGGTAGGGAGGGAGGGGGAAGGGGGAGGGGCGAGGGGGAGGAGGGGACGGATATATGCATACACAAAGGGTGCAATGCGCACCCTCCGAGAGATGGACACGCTTGGGACTGGGACTTGGGGGGAAGGGGGGGCAAGGGCAACATACGTAACCTAAACATCTGTACCCCTATAAACAACAAACAATAAAAAAATAAATATATATATAAATATATAAATAATAAATGCGGAAAAAATAAGAGAAAAAATTAAAAAGAGAGGACCTCTTTTCTTCCATAAATCGTCGATGCTAAGTGATCCGTAAAATCGCCAAAGACTCTTCAAAGAGAGGCACATCCCAGAGAGATGATGCCTGAATTTGGTCCCTTATAGAAATTAAATTTTCCTTCAGGGAAATCTTGTGATTTTTTTTTTTTTTAATTGAGACAGAGTCTCACTCTCTTGCCGGGGCTAGAGTGCAGTGGCATCAGCATAGCTCACAGCAACCTCAAACTCCTGGGCTCAAGAGATCTTCCTGCCTCAGCCTCCCGGGTAGCTGGGACTACTGGCATGCGCCACCATGCCCGGCTAATTTTTTCTATTTTTAGTTGTTTGGCTAATTTCTTTCTATTTATAGTAGAGACAAGGTCTCGCTCTTGCTCAGGCTGGTCTTGAACTCCTGAGCTCAAGCGATCCTCCCGCCTCGGCCTCCCAGAGTGCTAGGATCACAGGCATGAGCCACCGCGCCCGGCCCCTTGCGACTTTTAAACCAAACCAAAGAAAGAAAAGAGAGTTTCTCCTTGGAGGAGAATACACTCATCTTGCCTTACAGCTGTTTCCATTAACACAAAATTGACTAAAAATTTTCCATTCGGCGAATTTCTTTGTACCCCAAGGGAGCCGAATTGTTTGGAAGAGTGGAAAGAATAGTTTATTTAATGAGGCACTCTGAGAATTCAACCTTTGAGACACTTGAAACTTTAAACATGCTCCTCACCTGTAATTCTCTAATCCCAGCCTTCAGAAAAACCCAGGTGGGTTTCCCAGGGACAGGTATGAAGAACAGAAAGCTTCAGTGTTAACCAGCAGAGAGAGTGTGTTCCAGTGAGGGCTGGTGGAGTGAGGTGGAAGAGAGGAGAGAAAGTGGGTACCGGGCTTCATCTCTGGAGTAATAAGTCCCATATTTATTTAGTGTATGAAGTTGAAGTCCCTCTACTTTGATGGTACTTTACTTTATGCCAAGACTAGTCTTTTCTAGTATTCCTTCTCTTTCCTTCTCCCACTCTTTGAAATCCAGAGACTCTCCCCAATAATCGTGATTTTTCTGGAGTGTCTCCAACTCTTCCATTCTCTTTCCTATAAATTGTAAGCTCCTGTTGAATTTCCTGCATCCAATTACTTATTTATTAACTACTCACCAAAGATCTATTATGTGTGAGTTATGGTCTATTTGTTCCTAACGGGATTGGGTTTTTCTATAATATTCTCTAACTATTTTTATGGGCAGATTCAATGTACCGGCAGCCCTTGTTAGTTTTATTATGATGTTGTTGTTACATCATAGCGTCCACAGGATCATCTGCAAATATTGTAAAATTAGTTCCTATGTTCAACACTCGGAGTCCAAGTTCCTTTTCTCATCTTACTAAATCCTTTTCGAGGTTCAGAAAAAATAGCGTTAGATTAGAATTGGATTAGAACTAGCTTGGCATGGTCATGAGTTTACCACAAATACTTTAGTGGTTTAATGTAGCATGTCCTGATGGCTGTGGTTTAAAAATAACCCTTGATTAATTGGTCAATCAAGTGTCCTTGGTTTCTTTGTTTACTGAGAGGCTCTACCCTGGCTGATAACCGCAGTAATGGCTGTTAAATGTTCTCAAATACATTTTTTCTCTTCTGATTATGATCATGATGTCTCTTCATTGACCTATTTTTTATGATGTGTTATGTTAGCAAATGTTCTTATGTTAAAACAGCTTCCATGGGTATTACTAGTTTACCACATATTATTCTTTTCAAAAAGATATGAATGCAAACTATTCAATTTTGGTTCTATATTCAGGCATGTGATAAGTAAAAAGATTTTCTTTTAAATTTTTGTTTTTAATTATTATGGGTATATTATAATTACATATATATATATATTTTTTTTTTTTTTTTTTTGAGACAGAGTCTCCCTCTGTTGCCTGGGCTAGAGTGCAGTGACATCATCACAGCTCACTGAAGCCTTGAACTCCTGGGCTCAAGCAATCCTCCTGCCTCAGCCTCCTGAGTAGCTGGGACTACAGGCACCTGCCAGCACGCCTGGCTAATTTTTTATTTTTTATTGTTTGTAGAGATGGGGGTGTCTCACTATGTTGCCCAGGCTGGTCTCAAACTCCTGGGCTGAAGCAATCTTCCCACCTCAACCTCCCAAAGTGCTGGTATTACACCCATGTGCCAACACGCCTGGCCAGCTTTGAATGTTTTTAATCAAATGTATCCATCGTATTTTTGGCAATTAACCCTGCTGATTTTAATGCAATACATCCCCACTCGAGAGCATGTACACATGAGCATGCACTCACACAGACCTTGTTTTGGGCATTAATGGTCGTATGTTTTTGTTTCTTTCTTTTATGTATTTAGTCCACATGCTTTCTCCTCATCTTGGAGGAACTCACCTGGAAGGCATTCTCTGACGGAAAGCACAGCAGGGATTTTCATGAATTAGAAGGACTATGGGGTGTTTAAAAGAGGTATCAGATCTATTGTATCTATAATGATCAGAATTTCATCCTTGATGGCTGCTCCAATTTAAGGGGGATGTTGATAAATGACAGACATGTAAGGCAGATTACCATGGTGTTAGGAGTACAGGCTCACATTTGTGACATGTCTGTTGTGTGTCACTGGAACTATAGTAGGACATTTACATGTATTACCTCATTTAATATACTCTTCAATCTTACAATGTAGGGATATTTACTAGTCTCATTGTGGAGATGAGGTATTTGCAGCTAAGAGAGTTTAAGTAACTTTTGCAAGTTCATACAATACTCAGTGGACCAAAATTATATTCCAGGAAATTTTACTCAAGATCTCATTTTTAACTGGACCACTATGTAATCTATGTGTGTAACAAAATTACACATGGACCTCATACATTTATACAAATAAAAAAAATAAAAAGATCCCATTTTCTAAATCACAGCTCTATACTGCACTTTGGGGCAGCTATATATCAAAAATAATTGCATCAAAGCCACACAATAATATAATAATTATCATCATCATCATAACAATGGCTATCATTTATTGAGATACTACTGTGCACAAAGGTTTTTTTTAAATGTCGCAAAGAAAGTCACAGTAATGACCACACTTTTAGAAAGAAGCAAGTAAGGCGCTCAGAGTTGACCGTCACATCACTAGAAGCGTCGGATCACAGAACCAAGGCTGTTAGAGTAGAAAATCCTTGTCTTGATCACCCTCGCAGAGCTATTCGAATAAGGGAAGTGTGGGGATTACCCAGGAAAACACGTGAAATGTCTTCTTCTATTGTTTTGGAAGGCTCGTATCCAAGAAGTAATTAGTTTACGTCCTTAGATTCAAACAGGAGAATTAGAACCAGTGATGGTACGAAGAGAAAGATTTCAGCTAAGTTGAAAGAAGTCTGAATAATACTATGTATTTAACATAAGTACCACTTGGCTGTGTGAATCGTAGTCTTTGAAAGGACTCCATAGATGGTGAAGAACGTCCATCCAACGGTGATGCAATAAAGTGATTATGTCACCAGCTGTCAGGTGGCAGTTCACTGAGTGATACTTTTGCTTCCTTCCTCAGCAGACACACCAGCTACATGGCAGCAGAAAACCGCACAGACGTATCAGAATTTCTCCTCTTGGGTCTCTCAGATGATCCTGAGCTACAACCCGTTCTCTTCGGGCTGTTCCTGTCCATGTACCTGCTCACGGTGCTCGGGAACCTGCTCATCATCCTGGCTGTCACCTCTGACACCCACCTCCACACCCCCATGTACTTCTTCCTCTCCAGCCTGTCCTTTGTTGACATCTGTTTCACCTCCACCACCGTCCCCAAGATGCTGGCGAACATCGACGCACACAGCAAAGACATCTCCTACGTGGCATGCCTCACTCAGATGTATTTTTTCATGATGTTTGGTGGACTCGATAATTTCCTCCTGATGGTGATGGCCTATGACCGGTTTGTGGCCATCTGCCACCCCCTGCACTACACGGTCCTCATGAACCCCCGCCTCTGTGCCCTGCTGGTTCTGATGTCTTGGTTCGTCATTTCTCTGGTCGCCCTGGTTCACGTCCTACTCATGATGAGGCTGACCTTCTCTTTAGGCACCGAAATCCCACATTTCTTCTGCGAACTGGCTCAGCTGCTCAAGGCAGCCCGCTCTGACACCTTCGTCAATAACATCTACTTGTACGTCACGACTCCACTGCTGTGTGTGTTTCCCGTCGCCGGGATCCTCTTCTCCTACTCTAAAATCGCCTCCTCCTTAATGAGGATGTCCTCCACTGCGAACAAGTACAAAGCATTTTCCACCTGTGGGTCTCACCTCTGTGTGGTCTCTTTGTTCTACGGAACCGCACTTGGGGTCTACCTCAGCTACGCTGTGACCCCTTCTTCCCAGAGCAGCGCCATTGCCTCGGTGATGTACACGGTGGTCACCCCCATGCTGAACCCCTTCATCTACAGCCTGAGGAACAAGGATGTCAAGGGAGCCCTGGGAAGACTGCTCAGCCCGGCGGCCTCTGGTCTGTGACAGACAGATCACTGGTTTAGAACTTCCTGGATAACATGGACTTCGAAGGCAAACGTTGTGAATTTAAATATCCTCTTTTTCTCCTCCTAAAAGACATGTCTTTTATTATCAAAACACTTATGACTTTGCTTATGCTTGTTTTTGTGTTAGTTTTCTGCAGAACTCCCTGTTTAATTCCTTTTTGACTTTTCTTCCCAATATGCTTTCCAGAATGTTCCATCTTTAGGCTGGGCAAGGTGGCTCATGCCTGTAATTTTTTCTAAGAAAGGAGGCAGAGGACCAGGATAACAGTCTTAACTTGACACTTTGGTGTGTCTGGTCATTCTTTGGCCAAGAGCACACCAAGAACCGAGGGAAGACTCCCACTCTTGGTGGGAGTCTTTGGTGCCAAAACCCGGGATTCTGACAAAATTTCTAGATGTCTGGTCGGCCACCTCGATCCCTTTGTTACGCCTCTAGTTAGAGATAATATATGGAGTTCTCCCTAATATCCACAAAAGCCTCCATGTCACCAGCCAATGTCAAGGGACACTTTTCAATCCTTGTCTTGTTAGTCCATTCACACACACACACACACACACACACACACACACACAACCCAAAACAATTAACCACTTTGCTTTTCTTCGGGACACTTTGTGTTTCTTCTCCATAGCACTGTGAACGCCAAACAATCTACAAAAATCTCCAAAGAGCCTTCCAGGGAGGCACCTCACAGGAAGATAATTTCTTAGTTTGATTCCTTATCTACATTAAATATTTCTTATGGAACACCGTGTAACTTTTAAATCTAACCAAAGGGAAAAAAAGTTTTTCTTTGGAGGAACTAAATCCATCTCCCCCCACCACCCCCCCCCACCACTTAGACTCAAAATTGACTGAAAACTTTCCATCTGCTTTTTTTTTTTTTTTTTTTTTTTTTTACCTTAAGGGAGCTAAATTGTTTGGAGAGTGGAAAGAAAATAGAGCAATTTATTTAATGAGGCGCTCTGAGAATTCGACTCTTGAGACACTAGAAATTTTAAACACGGTCCCCTTCCCCCCTGTAACTCTCTGATCCCAAGGTGTGTTGAAACCCTGGTGGGCTTCCTGGGGGTAGATCACAAGGAACAGAAGGCTTCAGCAGGGATCATCAGAGGAAGTCAGTGGGACCCAGTGAGGGCTGGTGGAATAAGAAGGAAAAGAGAAGAGAAAGTGGGTACCTGGATTTGCTTCTAGAATAATGAGATTGGGAGAGTCCCATATGTGTTTAGTCTGTGAAGGTGAAGTCCCTCTGCTTTGAAGATACTTTTGTTTTCACTAAAACTGATCTTGTTCTGCTTTTGTTCTGTGTCCTTTTCTTGCTCTTTGGAATCCAGAGCGCCTCTCCAATAAGAGTTACTTTCTGAATAGTTTCCAGGAAATTTTTCTTGGTTTCTTTTTGTACCCGGGAGCTCTGCCCCTGCTGCTAACTCCAGTAATCACTGTTTAAAAATCCTCAAATGCATTTTTTCCGTTGTGGTCATGGTTATAATTTCTCTTTGTTGACCTATATTATCCTGATAAATTATGCGAACAAACGTTCTTATGTTAAAGCCACTTCCCTTCCTAAAATTGATATTACTCATCCATCAGGTATTATCCTTTAAGAATAGATGTAAATTCATTTTATTTAACTTTAGTATTTGATTTCGATTCTGTATTCAGGCATGCGATAAGCATGGGCATTTATGTTTTGCCTTATAGTTGACACTTTGGTCTCAATCTTTATTGTACTATCCAACATTTGTACTTGTCCAAGACCTACGATGTGACAGGTACCTTGTGAGTCCCTGCTAAGACGAATAAGGATCCCAAACTGTCAAAGTTTGCCAATGTACGAGGAACATCAGGGAAGAGTGTAGGATGCTCTAATTATGGTCCTCAGATATTCTGTCCCTCCTGGCCCACATTCTCCACTCTCCGTCTCACTGGCCTTTCAAACGCCCTCTTTTACAAGCTCACTGGCATACAGGGCAACCAAAAACTCTATTCCCTCAACCTAGAAGGTTTATTCTTTCCTTACGTCCCTTGATTAACAATGACTCATACTTCCTCTCTCAGCTCCAATATTCCTATTTCAGAGAAGCCACACCTATTTACCTTCTGGTACTAAATTGGTCCTCAAAGATATTTTTTTTCTTCCTGTCTTTAATGAATTAACATTCTGGCCAGGTATGGAGGGTCACGCCTGTAATCCTAGCACTCTGGGAGGCCGAGGTGGGAGGATCACCTGAGGCCAGGAGTTCGAGAGCAGCCTGAGCAAGAGCAAGACCCTGTCTCTACTAAAAATAGAAAAATTAGCTGGGCATGGTGGCACATGCCTGTAGTTCCAGCTACTCAGGAGGCTGAGGCAGAAAGATCACTTATGCCCAGGAGTTGGAGGCTGCAGCGAGCTCTGATGATGACACCACTGCACTCCAGCCTGGGTGACAGAATGAGACCCTGTCTCAAAAGAAATTTTAATTACCATTCTCTAGGCATTAATAATAATTTTGTATCATGGTAAATGGAAACATTTTTTTCAAATCTCAAATTTGCCTTTTTAAGGTATTAGGATGACTTGGCTTGTAGAAGTTCTAAAATTTAAAAATATATATATTGATCCTATTTTCTTGGCAATGAACTTGCTGATCTTAATACAATACATCCTCACTTGAAAGCATGTAAACATGAACACACACTGATACACATGCCTTCTATTTTATTGTAATGGTCATGTGTTTTTGTTTATTTATGTATTTTTATTTCAGAATATTACGGGAGTACAAGCAAGAGGGTTGTCAATTTTGTTTATCTTTCAAAAAACAAACTTTTGCTATTATTAATCTTCTGTATAGTTCTTTTATTCTCAATTTCATTTAGTTCTGCTCTGATCTTAGTTATTTCTTTTCTTCTGCTAGGTTTATAATTAATTTGCTCTTCCTTTTCCAGTTCCTCGAGATGGTTTATTAGTTTGTTGATTTTCGAGCTTTCTGTCTTTTGGATGCATTCCTCTCGGGAACGCTTTTGCTGTACCCCACAGATTTTGATAGCTCGTATCCCCGTTATCATTTAGTTCAAAGAATCTTTTGATTTCCATCTGTATCTCCTCCTTGACCCAATAGTCATTCAGCAATAGATTGTTGACTATCCATGACTTTGTGGAGTGGTGAGTATTTCTGTTGGAATTAATGTCTAATTTTATACCATTGCGGTCTGAGAAGATACATGGTATAATTCCTATTTTTTAAAATTTGTTGAGGTCTGATTTGTGGCCTGAGATGTGATTGATTTTAGAGAAAGTTCCATGAGCTCATGAGAAGAATGTATATTCGGCTTTATTTGGGTGGAATGTTCTGTAGATGTCTGTTAGACCCATTTGTTCTAGAGCTCTGTTTACGTCCATTGTTTCTTTGCTTATTTTCTGCTTGAAGGATCTGTCCAGTTCAGTCAGTGGGGTGTTGAAATCCCCGGCTACTAGGGCATTACTACTTATCATGCTATTTATATCAAACAGGGTTTGATTTACGTATCTGGGTGCTCCTGTGTTGGGTGCATAAATATTAAGAATCTTCAAGCTCTGAGATTCTTTCCTCCGTGCAATCCATTCTATTCTTGACACTTTCCACTGTGTTTTGAATTTCACCAAATGCCTCTTTCCTTTCCAGTATTTCTGTTTCACTTTTTTGTAATATTTCAATTTCTTTAGAGAATTTTTCATTCATTTCCTGTATTGTTCTTGCGGCTTCTTTGTGTTGGGTTTCTCTTTTCTCTTCATTTCTGCTGAGTTTTCTTACAATCCGTATTCGCAATTCTTCCTCTGACATTTTAATCATTTCTTTTAAGTTGGTATCCGTCGTTGAGGATCTAATGATTTCTTTTGGGGGATGACTTTTCTCTCTGATCTTTCATGTTTCCTGCGTTCTTTCGCTGATTCTTTCTCATTGAGCTACTTGGTCGAGAACTGAGGGTGCTAGGACTGGTTTATGGCTCTATCTCCAAGTCCCCAAGGGTCGTTCCTTCAGTGCTGGGAAGAGGCACGCTGGGCTTATATTGCCTTAGAGGTATTTTAGCAAGTTGGGTTACCTCTGACCTGTTGTCTTCACCTCTTGCCAATGGAGATTAGTGAGTTTGGTCCCCCGGCTTAAGCTCCAAGGTGGTGGATTGCACTTGTGGGTGTCACTCCCCTGCCCTCTTATAGCTTGAGATGGTTGGCACTGCGTTAAGCTATAGGGTTACCCTCTCTGTCATCGATTGTGGTTTGCATAGAGGAGTCAGTTATCAAGGTAATCTGATGCCTTTGTGTTAGTCTCTGGCCCCCCGGATGGGGTGTATGAATACCGCGATCTTTGGGAAGGGTCCTGCCACTCCCGAGGGTTACTTGGATCCTGTTCCCCCTTAAGGTGGGGTAAGAGCAAGATAGATCGCAGCTGGCGCCTGCAAGCGTGGGCGTGTGCGCTTCTGTGGTTGCTTGATCTGCCGCTAGGAGGAGCCGCTGGTATGTTATTCTGGGCTCTTCCACCAAGCTTGGGAGGCCGCTCCTGATGGGAGGGGCCCCTTGGTGCAGTTGCTGAGGTCTCAGGCCAGGACTTTCCTCCCCTCTCCCCCAACCCCAATGCTGGCAGCTGCCGGGAGGCAGAGAGCAAGCCCTGGAGTTATGATCTTGCTAGATGACCTAAGCCGGTCCAGCAGCCGAATCAACAGGCCGCCAACTATTGCTCAGCACGAAAGCCCTGCAGATTCACGCCAGTGGCACAGAGAAAGCGGATTTTCTCGCTTCCCCCCACCTCCAAGGGCGGAGCCCGCGCACCCCGCCCCAAAGTCCCCAGGCTGGGGGAGGGGTGCTGCCTGAAACCGCAGCCGCTAGCGCTGGGGGCGACCACCCGGGATGTGGCACATGCCGGTTTGGGGGGCTGAATCAACAGGCCGCCAGCTGTCCCCTCTACATCGCGGTCCCGCAGTCTCACGTCTGCCTGGCAGAGGGTCCTGCTCTTTCTGCCCTGCCCTGAGCTGGCTGAACCATCAGCGGTTCCAGGGGCAGAGCCCCTTTTTGCGGTCGCCTCCTTTGCTCTGGTCCCGCTGACCACCAGAGGCGTGGTGCCTGTCTCCAGACTCCCTTGAGGTCGGTCGCGGGCAAGTGTCCACTCAGACCAGTGCCTCCGCCGCCCCGGGTGGTCCCAGCACAGAGATGGGGGAGTTCAAGACGTTTCCCACTATTGCCTGTTCTCCGCAGAGCCTGCCCTGCCGTGCCATGACTTTGCACCGACTGCAGGCACGTCCCTGTCTGAGTGGGTGTGGAGGTCAGTGGGGGAGCCGGGAGTCCTCCTGTGGGTCCGATCCCATTGCGCTGGCGGGCTGGGTGGGTGTGGCCACCCTGCACTGTATCCCCTAGCGTATATCTGGCTCTCTCCAGTCTTTGCCGTCCTATCTTCCATTCACATTTTTTCCTCCTGTGCTGCGTGTCCAACGCTGTTTCTCTGCAGATTCAGCATGCAGTTCTTGGAGGGGAGCAGTCCACCGCTGTGTAGCTGTCCAAGTTCCTCACCTCCTCCTCTGGGAGCAGAGAGCCCCGAGGTCACCGCTAATCCACACTTTTTTCCTCATGGCTGTGTGTTTTTTGTTTACTCTTTTTATATATGCCGGACACATGCTTTTTTCTCTGATTGGAAGAATTCACCTGGCAGTCAATCTCTGAAAGAAAGAGCTATGTGGATTTTTATTAATTAGAAGCGCTATATTGTGGTCAAAAGAGGTAGCAGACCTGTTGTATTCATAGGGATTGGAATTCCATCTTTGATGGCTCCCCCAGCTTAAGGGCCAGGGGTTGTTATTGATAAATGATAACCACGCAAGACAGGTGTATTGTGATGTTAATAACAGATGTTCACATTTATGAAATGTCCGTTGTATGCCATAGAAACCACAGCAAAAACTGACATGCACCATCTCATTTAATTTACTTTTTTTAATTTTTTATTTATTTATTTTTTTAATTTACTCTTAAATCCTACCATATGGGGAATATTTAGCACTCCTGCTATAGAGGCAAGTTATCTGCAGTTAAGAGAGCTTAAATAACTTTCCCAAGGTCACATAGTAGTAAGTTGGTAGATCAAAATCCTATTCCAGGAAATTTGACTCAAAAAAAAAAATTTTCTAAATCACTGCTCTATCCTGTACCTTGGGAGAGTTATATATCCAAAATAATAATTATAAAAGCGGGAGATCAATAATACTAAAAATAATAGTAGAAGTCACAATGACAGTTATTATCTATGGATACTCCTACTGTGCACAAGGTCATTTTTTAAACCTCCAAAAGAAAGTAAATAGTAATAATCACATTTCTAGAAAGAAAGACATAAGTCACTGGGAGTTAACCATCACATCGCTACAGAGCGTCAGGTCATAGAATAAAGGTTGTTAAAGTTGAAAATCCACATCGTGATTACCATGGTAGACCTGTTGGAGTGAAAGACTATGGAAATTATTAGGGAAAAGACACAATCCCTTCGGAAGGGTCATATAAAAGAAGACATTGATTAAATTCATAGATACAAATAGGAGAATGAAAACTAGCGAGTGGATGAAAAGAGAGAGAGAGAGAGATTTCTGCTAAATTAAAGAAAATCTGCGTAACTATACACATTTAAAATGGATTTGGCATTTGTACCCCCGTAATATGCTGAAATAAAAAAAATTTAAAAAATAAAATAAAATGGATTTGGGCTACCACTTGGCTGAGGGAATCACAGTCTTGAAAGGACTCTATAGAGAGTGAAGAACGTCCATCCAAGGGTGATATTGTATAAAGTAATCATAACCAACGAGGTGCCAGTTGGCCGTTCATTAAACATTGCTTTCTCCTCTGCCCCAGCCGACACATCAGCTACATGGAAGCAAAAAACCACACGGAAGTATCAGAATTTCTCCTCTTGGGTCTCTCAGAAGATCCCACACTGCAGCCCCTTCTCTTTGGGCTGTTCCTGTCCATGTACCTGGTCGCGGTGGTCGGGAACCTGCTCATCACCCTGCTCATCATCTCCGACGCCCACCTCCACACCCCCATGTACTTCTTCCTCTCCGCCCTGTCCTTTTCTGACATCTGTTTCACCTCCACCACCGTCCCCAAGATGCTGGTGAACATCGACGCACACAGCAAAGACATCTCCTACGTGGGATGCCTCACGCAGGTGTATTTTTTTATGATTTTTGCTGGACTGGATAATTTCCTCCTGACCGTGATGGCCTATGACCGGTTCGTGGCCATCTGCCACCCCCTGCACTACACGGTCCTCATGAACCCCCACCTCTGTGCCCTGCTGGTTCTGATGTCTTGGTTTGTCATTTTCTGGGTCGCCCTTGTTCACCTTCTACTGATAATCAGGCTGACTTTCTCTTTAGGCACAGAAATCCCACATTTCTTCTGTGAGCTGGCTCAGGTCCTCAAGGTGGCCCGTGCTGATACCCTCATCAATAACATCTACTTGTACGTATCGACTGTGTTGCTGGGTGTGTTTCCCGTCTCAGGGATCCTCTTCTCTT
Organism: Indri indri; assembly: GCA_004363605.1. NCBI lineage: Eukaryota > Metazoa > Chordata > Mammalia > Primates > Indriidae > Indri > Indri indri. The sequence continues at coordinate 12,310 of RJWJ010003296.1, forward strand.
ACTCGAAAATTGTCTCCTCCTTAATGAGGATGTCCTCTACGGCAAGCAAGTATAAAGCATTTTCCACCTGTGGGTCTCACCTCTGTGTGGTCTCCTTGTACTATGGGACAAGTCTGGTTGAATACCTCAGCTACGCTGTGACCCCTTCTTCCCAGAGCAGCGCCATTGCCTCGGTGATGTACACGGTGGTCACCCCCATGCTGAACCCCTTCATCTACAGCCTGAGGAACAAGGACGTGAAGGCGGCCCTAAGAAGACTGCTCAGCCCGGCAGCCTCTTGACCGTGACAGATCACTTGTTCAGAACTGAGCAGACATTATGGGCCCCTAATTCAAATGTGAATTTTAAAATCCTGGTTGTTTTTTCTCCCTAGAAGACATTCTTCATTTTCCCATTCCCAAAGCACCTGTGACTTTGCATAATATGTTTTTGTATGTTTCTCCTCGATGACTCCCCCCAGTAATTCTTTTCTAACTTGTTGCTCCTCTACACGGTTCTTAAAGTTCTCTTTTCCGTCAGTTGTCTTGCAACCATTCCTGAATCTTCCATCTTGCCATTTAAAACGCTTTTCATAACAAGTACTGACATGGATCCCTCAAAAATTATCCTCTTTCATCTTGGTGTTTTCTTCACCTCCATTTAGATGTGTTCTTGTTACTCTTGAAAGAAATGAGATGAAAAACACACAATAGTTAAAGCCACATTCTTACCCTACCAGGACTCTGCTTCTTGCTTTCCATGTGTGAATTTAATCCGAAAAACATTTCTTTGAGATATTTTTCTCTCCATTTCCCCTTTTCTGAAAAGGAAGAGACTGAGTTGAGATGGATTGTAACATGGCAAACTGACATTGTGCCCATGCTCCTAACGCTGCTGTCCTGTTTTCACAAGCACGTGGTGGGATTCTCAGCGTGAACTGTGGTTCACTCACTTGATTCATAGTGATGTACTGCCTAGCACCACTCCAAGATGTTGCTTCCTGCCTTGTGATACTTGTTTTTTTCCTTCCTTCTTTCTTTATTCCCTATGATCCTTCCTTCTTTCCTCCTTCTTTCCCTCATTCCCTCTTCTCTTCCTTTCCTCATTCCTCTTGGCTGTTTTATTGGTTAATGTTAACTGGCTTCATTCCTTTTTTATGGCTGCATAATATTTTGCTGTATAATAAACCACAAGTTGTTTAACCAGTCATCCATTAATGGACATTTGGGGGTGATCTATTTCCATCTTTGGGCTACTGTGACTAGTGCCACTATGAACATGTGTGTACCTTTATTTGTTTGATGCTTTTTTCAATTATTTGGGGACTATTCCTATCAATGGGCCTGCTATGTCATATGGTAATTGTATGTTTTAACTTTTTGAGGAAGTGCCAAACGGTGTTTCATAATGGCTGACACGTTTTACCTCCCAGCAACCTATTGCCAATACTTGTTATTTTCCTTTTTTTTCCAAAAGATTATATCCACCTACTAGATGCGAAGTGGCATCTATTCATGCTTTTGATTTGCATTTCCTTCATGACTAACTGAGTATCTTTTCATGTGTTTATTGGCAATTTGCATATCTTCTGTGGAGAAATGTCTTTTCAAGTGTTTGCTCATTTTTTAGTTGTTTAGTTTGTGATTTTATTTCTGACCTGTACTAGTTGTTTATGTATTCCAGATAATTGACACTTATCAGTATATATTATGCAATTATTTTCCCATTTCTGTATATTATCTTTCCGTTTCTTTCAAGTATACAATTTATTATTCTTAACTACTCTTATCACAATGTTTCATAGGTCTCTTCAAATTATTTCTTCTATTTAAAAGAAATTTTGTATCCTTTTACGAAGGTCTACCCAATCTCGTCACTGCATAGCCTATGGTAGCTACCATTTACCTGTCTGCTTTTCCCCACTTTTTAATAGGGTTGTTTGTTTTTTTCTTGCTGATTTGCTTGAGTTCTTTGTAAATTCTGGATATTCACCCTTTATCAAATGTGTAGCTTGGGAATATTTTCTCCCATCCTATAGGTTGTCTGTTTGTTCTGTTGATTATTTCCTTAGCTGTGCAAAAGCTTTTTAATTTAATCAAGCCCTATTTATTAATTTTTGTTGTTGCCATGATTGCCATTGCGATCTTAGTCATAAATTTTGCCTTCGCCAATATCTAGAAGAGATTTTTCTGCATTTTCCTCTAGAATTCCTATGGTTTGATGCCTGAGATCTAAGTCTTTTATCCATCTTGAAATAATTTTTGTGAGTGGTGAGAGGTAGGGGTCCTGTTTCATTCTTCTGCATGTGACTATCCAGTTTCCACAGCACCATTTATTGAATAGGGCTTCTTTTTCCAGTGTACATTATGGTTTGCTTTGTTGAAGATTAGTTGGTTGTAGGTAGATGGCTTTATATCTGGGTTCTCTGTTCTGTTCCATTGGTTTATGTCTCTATTCTTATACCGATACCATGTTGTTTTGGTTACTATAGCATTGTAGTACAGTTTGAAGTCTGGTAATGTGATACCTCTGGATTAGTTCTTTTTGTTTAAGATTGCTTTGGCTATTCGGGCTCTGTTATGGTTCCAAACGAAGCACAGAATTACATTTTCTAGATCTGTAAAGTATAATGTTGGTAATTTGATGAAGATTGCATTGAATTTGTAAATTACTTTGGGTATATGGACATTTTAACAATGTTGGTTCTACCTAACCATGAGCATAATGTAGATGCAAAAACGCTCAACAAAATACTAGCACACTGAATGAAAGAGCATATCAAAAAAAAAAAAAATCCACCAGGACCAAGTGTTTCATCCCAAGGAAGCAAGGAGGGTTCAACATATGTAAATCAACAAATGTGGTTCACCACATAAACAAAAACAAAGATCATATGGTCATCTCAATAGATGCAATAAAAGCATTCAACAAAATCCAGTACCCTTTCATGATAAAAACCTTCAACAATCTAGACATAGAAGGAACATATCTCACAATGATAAAAGCCATATATGCCAAAGCCATGGCCAATATCGTAGTGAATTGGGAAAAGTTGAAAGCATTCCCCCTAAGAACTGGAACAAGACAAGGATACCCACTGTCACCACTTCTATTCAACATAGTGCTGGAATTCCTACAGAGCAATCAGGCAAGAAAAAGAAATAAAGGTTATCCAAATCAGTAAAGAGAAGGTCAAACTATCATGCTTTGCTGATGATCTTGTACCTAGAAAACTGCAAAGATTCCACCAAAAGTCTCCTGGAATTGATACATAAATTTAGCAGAGTCTCAGGATACAAAATCAATGTATATAAATCAGTAGCATTTATATATGCCAATTACAGTTAAACCAGGAGTCAAATCAAAGACTCAATATCATTCACAATAGCTACAAAGAAAATAAAACACCCAGGAATATTTTTAACAGAAGAGGTTAAAGATCTCTACAAGGAAAACTATGGAACTCTGAGGAAAGAAATCACAGAGGATACAAACAAAAGAAAAAATTTTGAACAAAGGGCCTCTTTCTCTCTACAACATTGTAGACACCACGAACTTCATGAAATCTCCAGACTTTCCTCAATGGTGGCACATCACAGGGCGATAATGCCTGAGTTTGGTTGCTTATAGAAATAAAGCCTTCCTTAGGGGAAACCTTGTGACTTTTAAGTGAAATGAAAGGAAGAAGAGTTTCTCCTTAGAGGAAATAAATCCAACTTCCCCTACTATTGTCTCTGGAGACACAAAATTGACGGGAAGCTTTCCATTCCACTGTCTTCTTTGTATGCCATGGGAGCTGAATTGTCTGAAGAATGGAAAGGCAATAGAATAATTTATTTAATGAGGTAATCTGGGAATTCAACCTTGAGACAATAGAAATGTTAAAAATATTACTGCCACTCACCTGTAATTCTCTGATCCCAGCCTACATGAAAACACAATTAGGCTTCCCAGGAACAGATCTTGGAGAAGAGAAAGCTTCAGTGATATCCATCAGAGAGAGTCATAGTAACACAATGAGGGCTAGTGGGGTAAGAAGGAAAAGGGAATTGGTGTGCTGGGCTTTATCTCTAGAATAATGATAATGGGACAATCCTATATTTATTTATAAGATGCACATCAAGAAAGAACAGGTGAAGTCATTATACATTGAAGGTAATTTAGTTTCCACCAACACTAGTCTGTTCCAGCTCTCACTCTGTTTGATTTTCTTTCTTTCTGGAATCTAGAATCTCCTTCCAATAAGAGTTAGAAACCGACATTTCTTGCATACTTCATTTTCTGGGCAGTCTTCATAGTCTCTCCACTCTCTCTCAAATATTGCATGTTCCTGTTACGATTCCTGTATCCGATTATTTCTTCATTAACTACTCACGGAAGACCTATATGTATGAGGTATTGAGTATTTTGTTCTTAATTTGATTAGATTTTCTAATTGACTAAACTATTATTGCTGGCAGGTTTGACTTACCGAAATCACTGAATAGTTCTATATTGTCGTCATCATGATTTTTTCATTTCTACGTCTACGACATGATCAATATAATATACTTACTTCTGACAGTGGGCATTAAGGCTAATTTCTTTTTTCCATTTTACTAATCTGTTCACATTTTCAGGAGAATATCAAATAATTCATGTTGGAGTAGTCTGCCTTCACCTAATCATAAATTTAACACAAATGGTTTGATATGTTAATGTACAATGTCCTGTTGGCTGTGGTTTTCAAACAACCACAGGGTTAAGAAGTTGTCCTCGTTCCTGTGTGTGTATCTGCAGATTCTCAGCCCTGGCTGCTAACCACAGAAATGGCTATTCCATATTCTCAAATATATTTTTTGCACTGTGATTGTGAATCTCTTCATGAACCTATGTGTATGATGTACTATGTTAACAAACATCCTAACTTGAATCCACTTTCCGGTAATACCATTCCTAGAATAGATATTACTTGCTCATCGTGTATTATTCCTTTAAAATCGACATGAATGCATTTTATTTATCCTTACTATTCAATTTTGAGTCTACATTCAGGCATGGGACGAGCTTCAAGATTTCTGTTTTGTGTCACTATTGACACGTTTGGTCTCATTCATTATTATACATCCAACATGTGTGTTTGTTGAGCCTCTGCAGTGTGACAGGCACCAAGTCGATCTACATCCCTGGAAAGAAAAATAATGAGAAAAAAACAGTCACAGCCTCAGACCCACAGATAAACACAAAATTACTGACATGAGATGCACATCGAGAAAGAGCAGAGGATGCTCTGTTGTGGGGCTCACAATCTCCGTCTTCCTGACTCTCCTTCCTTGCTCTCCGTCTCACTGGTCCCTCAGATTCCTGTCTTGAAACTCACCGAGTCATACGCCATCTAGCATTCTGTTCTCTCAGCCTAGAAAGTTTATTCCTTTCTTACTCCTCCTGATTAACGATGACCCATCCTTCTCTCAGCTCAAATATTCAGAGAAGTCCCACCTGTACAACTTCCCACACTAAATTGCTCCTCCACGATTTTTTCTGTCTTATTTAAGAAACTCCTCTATGCATTAGTAACATGAATTCTTTTTCTATTGTGGAGAATGTAAACATTTATTTTAAAATCTCAAATACAGCTTCAATTTTTCTAGGATGATTAGATTTATGCAAGTTCTGAATATTTTTAATCAAATCTATCAATTATATATGTTGGTGATTAACTTTGCTAATTTGAATATATCCCCAACTGAGAGCATAGCCACATGAGCACCCCACTTGACACCCACCTTGGATTTTATTTTAATGTTTTTGTGTGTCTTTTATTTCCTTCTTATATTTGCATATGTAGTCCACTTGCTTTTTCCTCTTCTTGGGAGAATTCACTGGCCAGGCATGCTCCGAAAGCAGGAGACATAAGGATCTTCACTAATTAGAAGTCCTGTATGGTGGTCAAAAGAGGTAACAGTCCTGTTGTATTTATAATGATCAGAATTACATCCTGACGATTGCCCCATTGAAGAGGAATACTGATAAATGAAAGGCGTGCCAGACTTATTTACTAAAATATTCAATAACAGAAGCTCACATTTTTGAAATGTCCATTGTATGGCCCAGGAAACACAGTAGAAAAATGACACGTATCATCTCATTGAATTTCACTCCTCCATTCATGTAGGGAATATTTACTATTCCTAGTGTAGAGCTAAGGTATCTGCAGCTAAGAGGTGAGATAACTTTCTCAAAGTCACACAGTAGTGAATTGGTGGGTCAAAATTCTATTTCAGGAAGTCTTAAGAAAATATTTTCCACATCACAGCTCTATACTGCACCTTGGGAGATGTATATATTCAAAATAATTTTTCTAAAAGGAGGAATTCTACAATAATAATAATATCAATAAAGACAGCTATTATTTGTGGAGACTTACTGTATCAAAGGCATTTTTAAGCCTCGCAAACAAGAAACTACTGATAACCAGAATTTTAGAAAGAAAATAAGGCACTCAGAGTTTATTTTTACATCAGAGCTCAGTCGGGTCACAGAATAAAGGTTGTCAGAGGTGACAATCCATTCCTTAATACATTGCAGAGCTTTAGAATGAAGAAAGTATGGAAATTATCACAAAAAGACATGACATGTCTTCAATTATTTGGAAAACTCATTTCAAAGACAAAATTAGTTGATGTCCATAGGTTCAGGCAGGAGAGATAAAAACGAGTGAGTACATGGTAAACTAGAGAGATTGATACTAAATTAAAGGATGTCTGAACACCTCTACTCTTTAGAGTGGCAATGGGCTACCGCTCACCTGAGTGATTCTCTGTCTTTTTGAAAAGACTCTATTGCACGTGAACGATGCCCATCCAAGGGTGATACCATAATGTGACACCATAAGGTGATAACTGAGGTGCCAGGTGGCTGTTCATTGAAAGTTGCTTTTGCTTCCTTCTCCAGCCAACACATCAGCTTCATGGAAGCAAAAAACCACACGGAAGTATCAGAATTTCTCCTCTTGGGTCTCTCAGAAGATCCTGAACTGCAGCCCCTTCTCTTTGGGCTGTTCCTGTCCATGTACCTGGTCACGGTGCTCGGGAACCTGCTCATCATCCTGCTCACCATCTCTGACGCCCACCTCCACACCCCCATGTACTTCTTCCTCTCCAACCTGTCCTTTTCTGACATCTGTTTCACCTCCACCACCGTCCCCAAGATGCTGGTGAACATTGACACACACAGCAAAGACATCTCCTACGTAGGATGCCTCACACAGGTGTATTTTTTTACGGTTTTTGTTGGACTGGATAATTTCCTCCTGACCGTGATGGCCTATGACCGGTTTGTGGCCATCTGCCACCCCTTGCACTACACGGTCCTCATGAACCCCCGCCTCTGTGCCCTGCTGGTTCTGATGTCCTGGTTAGTCATGTCCCTGGTTGTCCCAGTTCATGTCCTACTGATAATGAGGCTGACCTTCCCCAGGGCCACAGAAATCCCACATTTCTTCTGTGAGCTGGCTCAGGTCCTCAAGGTGGCCTGCTCAGATACCCTCATGAATAGCATCTACTTGTACGTGTCGACTGTGTTGCTGGGTGTGTTTCCCATCACAGGGATCCTCTTCTCCTACTCTAAGATTGTCTCCTCCTTAATGAGGATGTCCTCTACTGTAGGCAAGAAGAAAGCATTTTCTACTTGTGGCTCTCACCTCTGTGTGGTCTCCTTGTTCTATGGAACCGCACTTGGGGTCTACCTCAGTTCTGCTGTGACCGCTTCTTCCCAGAGCAGCGCCATTGCCTCGGTGATGTACACGGTGGTCACCCCCATGCTGAACCCCTTCATCTACAGCCTGAGAAACAAGGACGTGAAGGCAGCCCTTGGAAGAGTGCTCAGCATGGCAGCCTCTTGCCTGTGACAGACATACCACTAAGTGGTCATTGTGGGCCTCCAAGACAAATGTGAATTTAAATATCCTGGCTCTGTTCCTCCTTTAAATAACATGTTTGTTTTGTTTATTTCCAAAGCACCTGTGAGTCTGCTTTTATATGTTTTTGTGGTTGTTTTCCCCTCAACAACTTCCTCCATAATTTCTTTTTAACTTTTCTCCCCAAACCTGAGCCTTAAAGTTCTAATTTTCACAGGTTTCTTAGAGCCGTTCCTGAGATTTCTAACTTGACATTTAAAGCACTTTTCACAGCAAGCGCTCACATGGTTTCCTCAAAAATTATCTTCTCGCATGTTACTGTTCTTCACCTCGATTTGGTCGTGTTCTTGCTCTTCATGGAAGAAATGTAATAAAAATCCTACAATACTAACCAAGCTCTTACTCTACCAGGGTTCTGCTTGTTGCTTTACACGTGTAAATTTTATTGTGAAAACGTGTCTTTGATATATGGTCTCTCATGCACCCCATTGCTCAGAGGAAGACTGAGTTAAGACAGGCTAAGTTCTGGCAACATGACGAGGAGTCCACATGCCTAACTTTGCTGTCCTGTGTTTCTCAAGGACAGTGATGGGATTTTCAACATGAATGCTGGAATCTAGATTTGAAAGCAGGTTCATTTTATGGTATGTCAATTACATCCCGATCAAGGCATTAAATAAAAAGAAAGATATTGACTCTTCTTTTCTGCTGATCCCTGGACCTCAGGACTCTGAAACATCCCAGCAGGAAGTACAGCTGAGTATTAAAAGGGGTCTTCACTATTAATATGTTCCTTGCAAGATTCAAGAGGTTTGGGGGACCAGAACTTTTGCTTGTCTCTAGAAGAACCATCCCTTTAGGTGTCAAGACTTCTAAATCAAGAGAAGCCAGACTTGCAGAGACAAGAAGCACTAAGTCCCCAGGCATCTCCCTGGGATGAATGTTAGGTGAGGACATTTGTGATTCCAACCCTTGCTTTCTGGACCCATGTATTCTGAATATTGGGTTATAATACATTAGGATATTTGTTTGATTCACAGTATATATTACCTCCTACAAATTTTGTAGGGGGTATTTTCTGTGTGTTCCAATGCCTGCATTTATTGTATTTATTCTGTTTGACATTGAACGTGTTCCCATATCTTCCAGTTAAGACATTTTTGTAAAACTGTTCAATACTCCATATGTCTTTAGGCTTTGCTTTATTTCTCTTCTTCCCTTCATTGAAAAGCCGTATAGCCTGTGTGTATTTGCCACCTATGTTTCCTCAATCCTCACTCTCCAACCCACTCTACCTTGATTATTATTGTCCTGTCTTTCTATTTAGAGGTAATAAATGGAACCCCAGGCCAGCTGCGGTGGCTCACACCTGTAACCCTAGCACTCTGGGAGGATTGCTAGAGCTCAGGAGTTTGAGACCAGCCTGAGCAAGAGTGAGACCCCGTCTCTACTAAAAATAGAAAAATTAGGCAGGCATCGTGGTGCACCTGCAGTCCCAGGTACTCAGGAGGCTGAGGCAGGAGGATCGCTTGAGCCCAGGAGTTTGAGGTTGCAGTGAGCTATGATGATGCCATGGTACTCTCTCTACCCAGGGAGACATAGCAAGACTCTGTCTCAAAATAAATAAATGAAGCCCTAATATCAACAAAGGCTCCCATGTCTCCAGCAAATGTCAAAGGAGATTGTCCTCTCCCAATTTCGTTAGTCATTCTCGCAAATATTGAAACATTGCTCTCAAATTTGCTTTCTGGAAGAAGGACTTCTTTAGAGGAGACTGGTGGTTGCCTGGGACTGGGGAGGATGGAATGGGAAGATAATTGTCAAACTTTACAGGGTTTTAGAGATGCATGAGAAATAAGTCCTGGAGATCTGCTGACTACACAGCTTAGTGCTTATTGCTAATAATCATGTATTGTATACTGAAAATTTGCTAAACCGCAGATCCTATGTTAAATGTGATTATCGCACGTTAAAATAATATAGGAGATTGAAGGAAATTTTGGGAGGTGATTGACATGTCTTTGGCCTCCTGGTGGTGATGGATTCATGGATATATACATATCCCCAAACTCATCAAGTTGTATACATTAAATATGTACAGCTTTTTACATTTCAATCATACCTTCATAAAGTAGTTTAAATATTAAGAAAAAAATTGAAAAGAAAGGACCTCTTTGCCTCTACAACATTGTGGACACCAAGAACTCCACAAAATCTCCAAACATTCCTCAACTGTGGGACATCACAGAGAGACGATGCCTGAATTCGGTTGCTTATAGAAATTAAACTTTCCGTAAGGGGAAACCCTGGGACTTTTAAGTTAAACCAAAGGAAGAACAGTTTCCCCCTTGGGGGAAATAAATCCAACCTCCTCTATGCTGTCTCCATCGACAAAAAATTGACTGAAAACTTTCCCTTCTGCTTTCTTCTTCGTATCCCAAGGGCGCTGAAGATTTAGGAGTGTGGAAAGACAATGGAACAATTCATTTAATGAGGTGCTCTGGGAATTCAACCCTGGAGACACTAGAAATGTTAAACCTGCCGGTGCTGCCCTAACCTGTAATTCCCTGATCCCAGACTACATGAAAACGCAATTGAGATTCCCAGGGACAGATTTCGGAGAAGAGAAAGCTTCAGTGATACTCACCAGAGAGAGTCAGAGTGTCACAATGAGGGCCAGTGGGGTAAGAAGGAAAAGAGGAAAGTGTCTGATGGTCTTTACCTCTAGAATAATGAGATGGAGACAGTCTTATATTTATTTAATCTATGCAGGTGGAAGTCCTTGTGCTTTGAAGGTAATTTAGTTTCCACCGAGGCCAGTCTTCTCCCGCTCTCACTGTGTTTGCTTTCCTTTCTTTCTGGAATCTAGAATCTCTTTCCAATAAGAGCTAGAAATGGCCATTTCTTGCATACTTCATTTTCTGGGCAGCCTTCAAAGCTTCTCCACTCTCTCCCAAATATTTTAGGTTCCTGTTAGATTTCCGGTCTCCAATCACTTGTTCATTAACTACTCGTGGAAGACCAATTATGCACGAGGTATTGAATATTTTGCTCTTAAGTAGATCAGATTTTCTAATCCTCATAACTATTATTGCTGGCAGGTGTGACTTCCTGAAATAGCTGAATAGTTCTATGTTCTTGTTGTCATCCTTACTTTTTCATTTCCATGTCTACAACATCATGCATATAACACACTTAGTTCTGACCATTGGTACGCAGGCCAATTTCTTTTTTCCATTTTACCAATTTCTACATGTCCATGAGAATATCGAATCATTGTTGTTGGAATAGTCTGCCTTCACCTAATCGTACATTGAACACAAATGTTCTAGTATGTTAATGTAGAATATCCTGTTGTCTGTGATTTTGAAACAACCATTGTCTACTGGGTTACGAAGCTGTCCTCATTTACCTGTGTGTGTATCTGCAGATTCTCAGCCCCGGCTGCTAACCACAGAAATGGCTATTCCGTATTCTCAAATATATTCTTTGCACTGCTATTGTGAATCTCTTCATGAACCTATGTGTGTGATGTACTATGTTAATAAGCATCCTAACATGAACCCACTTTCCAGTAATACCATTCCTAGAATAGGTATTACTTGCTCATCATGTATTATTCCTTTAAAATCGACATGAATGCATTTTATTTATCCTTACTATTCAATTTTGAGTCTACAGTCAGGCATGGGACGAGCTTCAAGATTTCTGTTTTGTGTCACTATTGACACGTTTGGTCTCACTCATTATTATACATCCAACATGTGTGTTTGTTGAGCCTCTACAATATGACAGGCACCAAGTAGATCTACAATCCCTGGAAAGAAAAATAATGAGAAAAAAACAGTCACAGCCTCAGACCCACAAATAAACACAAAATTGCTGACATGAGATGCACCTCAAGAAACAGCAGAGGATACTCTTGTGGGGCTCACAATCTCCGTCTTCCTGACTCTCCTTCCTTGCTCTCCGTCTCACTGGTCCCTCAGATTCCTGTCTTGAAACTCACTGAGCCATACGCCATCTGGCATTCTGTTCTCTCAGCCTAGAAAGTTTATTCCTTTCTTACTCCTCCTGATTAACAATGACCCATCCTTCTCTCAGCTCAAATATTCAGAGAAGTCCCACCTACGAAACTTCCTACACTAAATTGTTCCTCCACCATTTTTTCTGTCTTATTTAAGAAACTCCTCTACGCATTAGTAACATGGACTCTTTTTCTATTGTGGAGAATGTAAATATGTATAGTTGAATGTCAAATTTGGCTTTTAATTTTTCTAGGATGATTAGATTCATGTAAGTTTGCAATATTTTCAATCCAATCTATCAATTATGTATGATTAACTTTGCTGATTTTAATACATCTCCAGCTGAGAACATAGCCACATGAGGACCCCACTTGATACACACCTTGGATTGAATTTTTGTGTTTTTGTGTGCTCTCCCTTCCTCCTTTCATGGATGTAGTCCGTTTGCTTTTTCCTCTTGGGAGAGTCCACCTGGCAGGCATGCTCTGAAAGGAGACATAAGGATCTTCACTAATCAGAAGTCTTGGATGGCGGTCATAGGAGGTAAGAGAACTGATACATTTATAACAATCAGAATTACATCCTCATGGTTGCTCCGTTTATTGATAGATGATGGGCATGCCAGACAGATTCATTGTCATGTTAGCAACGGAATCTCACAATTATGAATTGTCCATTTGTATGTCCCAGGTATCATGGTAGATAATGACATGCATCGTCTCGTTTAATTTTACCCTTCAATAAATATAGGGCATATTTACTATTCCCACTCTAGAGGTGAGGTATCTGCAGCTAATAGTTTAGACGACTTTCTGACGGTCACACCATAGTAAGTTGTTGGATCAATATTTCTATTGCAGGAAGACTGACCCAATAAAACACGATCTTCATTATCCCTATACTGTATTTTGGAATAGTTGCATATCCAAAATGATTATCCTAAAAGGAGGAGTTTAATAATAATAATGACAGATATTATTCATTGAGACTATCTGTACACAAAAGTATTTTTAAACCTTACAAACAAGGTAATACTAATAATCACATTTTCAGATCAAAAAGAAGACTCTAAGAGGTAACTGTCCCATCCATAGGAAATGTCAAATCAGAGAAAAACAGGTTCAGTTGAAAATCCATGTGCTAATCACTATTGTACACCCATTAAAATGAAGGCAGAATAGGGATTCTCAAGAAAAGACAGGATGTGTCTTTGATAATTTGGAAGGATTCTATCAAAGAAATTAGTTAACGCCCATGGGTTCAGATATGAGAATTCAAACTTGTGAGTAGATGACAAAATAGAGAGATTGTTGCTACATGGAAGGAAGTCTAAACAACTCTCTGCATTTAAAATATAAATGGGCTACTTCCCAGTTGAGGGGATCGCAGGTTTTGAAAGGGTTCTACCGGGTGTAAACGGCGTCCATCTGACAGTGACACTGTAATGTGATAACTAGCTGAGGTGCCAGTTGTCTTTTCGTGAAATGTTCCATTTTCCCCCTCCCCCAGTGGACACACCAGCTACATGGCAGCAGAAAACCACACAGAAATATCAGAATTTCCCCTATTGGGTCTCTCAGAAGATCCTGACATGCAGCCCCTTATCTACGGGCTGTTCCTGTCCATGTACCTGGTCACGGTGCTCGGGAACCTGCTCATCATCCTGGCTGTCACCTCTGACGCCCACCTCCAGACCCCCATGTACTTCTTCCTCTCCAGCCTGTCCTTTGTTGACATCTGTTTGACCTCCACCACCATCCCCAAGATGCTGGCGAACATCGGCGCACACAGCAAAGACATCTCCTACATGGCATGCCTCTCTCAGATGTACTTTTTCACGATGCTTGGAGGACTGGATAATTTCCTCCTGACCGTGATGGCCTATGACCGGTTTGTGGCCATCTGCCGCCCCCTGCACTACACGGTTATCATGAACTCCCACCTCTGTGGCCTTCTGGTTCTGATGTCTTGGTGCATCATGTCCCTAGTCGCCCTGGTTCATGTTCTACTTATATTGAGGCTGACTTTCTCCTTAGAAACTGAAATCCCACATTTCTTCTGTGAGCTGACTCAGGTCCTCAAGGTGGCCTGCTCTGATACCCTCATCAATAACATCTGCTTGTACGTGTCGGCTGTGTTGCTGGGTGTGTTTCCCATCACAGGGTTCCTCTTCTCCTACTCTAAGATTGTCTCCTCCGTAATGAGGATGTCCTCCACTGTAGGCAAGAAGAAAGCATTTTCCACCTGTGGGTCTCACCTCTGTGTGGTCTCCTTGTTCTATGGAACCACACTTGGGGTCTACCTCAGTTCCGCTGTGACCGCTTCTTCCCAGAGCAGCGCCATTGCCTCGGTGATGTACACGGTGGTCACCCCCATGCTGAACCCCTTCATCTACAGCCTGAGGAACAAGGATGTGAAGGCGGCCCTGGCAAGACTGCTCAGTAGAGCAGCCTCTTGCCTGTGACAGATACACCACTGGTTCAGAACTAAGTGGTCATTGTGGTCCTCCAAGACAATTGTGAATTTAAATATCTGGGCTCTTTCTCCTTTAAATGACATGTTTCTTTTGTTTATGTCCAAAGCACCTATGAGTCTGCTCATTCTCAATTCCCTTCAGCCCCGGAGAACACCTCTGCTAGTTGGGATGATTGACATGGTGGGTTGAGCTCGTTCCTCACCCCTGAGTGTTCTCAGCTTGGTCATCACTTCCTTTTCATGTGACGGCTGGTGCGTGTCACCATTTGTGGTCGAATTGAGAATGGGCAGTAGAGCAGGGGACACATTGCATATCAGTGTGACCTTGATATGACCTTCAGTAGAAGAGGCTATAGGTCAACCCACTGACCCTGCTCTCATAAATACTTTACCTGATTAACCTCTATCCTTAAGAAAAGGCCCAGGAAACCATGGAGTTGCCACTCCCTGAACGTACACACAGAAGTTTATCCAAGTGGCCAAAGGGGTGGACTGTAAAAAAAAAAAATGCTGTGCTGTATCTTAGAACGCATCTCAGAATTAAAGCTTTATTCTTCCAGGTGTGGGCAGTATGGCTGTCTGACAGCCCTCAGCCTCAACCTTCTTAGAGTATATCCCTCAGCGAAAGGAGGCTGCTTCACCCAAGGTCTGCGGGGGTGTGACTGACCAACAACCACTTGCGTCCACCACTGTGTTGACACTGAGATTGCTCCTGGGTTGCCCCCCAGCCACCAACTGAGCACAGCAAGACACCTGTGCATGCTGCTCCCTGGGCCCCACAATGACAATGATGACCCGTGTCAATTCCACCTGCCAGGGTGGTAACTCCTCTTCTTGGCATGAAAGCACTGAAATTCCAGGCTGGAAGGTCATTAAGACGTTTGCCCTGTCTCTAGAAAAGTTAGCCCTTCACGAGTCAAGACTTCTACATCTACACAATTTGTACTTGCAGAGACTAGAAACACACACTCCCCAAGGGGCTCCCTGGGAGTTATGTCAGGTGGGGACACTTAACTTCCAATGCTTGCTTTCTGGACCCGTGTGTTTCGAACACTGGGGATACGGGACACTGTAACCTTTTGTTGACTTACTGTGTATCCGACATCCTTCAGGTTATGTCGCTGATATTTCCTGTGTATTCCAGTGCCTGCATTAATTATATTTATTCTCTTTGAAATTAAACACGTTCCTATAGTTTCCACCGAAAACATTTTTAGAACACTGTCCAAATCTCCGTACTCCCTTTATGCAATGTTTTAATCTCTCTTTTCTTCTTCCACGAAAATCTTTACAGTTGGTTGACATTTGCCACCCGTATTTCCTCTACACGCACTCTTTACTGACTCCACCTGGGCTATTACTGCCCTGTTCCTCTATTTGGTGGTAATAAATGAAGCACTGTTATCAACAAAGGCTCCCAAGTCACCAGCAAATGTCAGAGGTTATTTCCCCCTCCCAATTTGGGTAGTGCTTTCAACAGAACAAAACTACTATTTGCTTTTCTTCCAAAAGAACATCTCTGGAATGAAATGATGATTGACGGGGCTGGGGGGAGGGGCAGATGGGAAGGTAATGTCAAACCATGCAGGATTTTAGTGATGCAAAATAAATAAGTCCTGGAGATCTCCTACACAGCTTAGTGTCTCTAGCTAATTATCATGTATGGAATACTAAAAAATGGCTAAAATGGGCACTTTATGTTAAATGTTATTATCATGCATTAAAATAATAAGGAATTTTGGAGGAAATTTTGGGAGGTGATTGATATCCCTTTGGCCTTGATGGTGGTGATGGTTTCACGGATATATCCTTACCCCCAAACTCATCAAGTTGGATACAGTAAATATGTACAGCTTTATACACATCAATCATACATCCATAAATTGATTAAAAAATTAAGGGCTGAAATTTAAGAAGAAAAAAATGTCTTTGCTTCCATAATATCATGGACACCAGGAGATGCGAAAAATCTCCAAACTTTCTTCAACAATGTCACATCACAAAGAGATGATGCCTGAGTTTGATCGCTTGTAGGAATTAAACTTTACTTTAGGGGACCCTTTGTGATTTTAAATTAAACCAAAGGAAGAAGAGTTTCTCCCTCGAGGAAATAAATAAATCCATCCTCCCCTACGGCTCTGTAGACACAAAATTGACTAGAAATGTTACATTCTTCTGCTTTCCTTGTATCCCAAGGGAGAGCTGAATTGTTTGAAAAGTGGAGAAACAATATTACAATTCATTTAATGAGGTGCTCTGGGAATTCAACTCTTGAGACAATAGAAACTTTAAACACGCCCCTGCTGCCCCTCACCCATAATTTTCTGATGACGGCGTACGTGAAAATCAAATTAGGCTTCCCAAGGACAAATTGTGGAGAGGAGAAGGCTTTGGTGATAACCATCGGATAGAGTTGGCGTGATCAGTGAGGTCGGGTAGGGTAAGAAGGAAAAGAAAGCATGCGCTGGGCTTTATCTGTAGAATAATGAGTGTGGGACAGTCCTATATTTATTTAATCTATGCAGGTGAAGTGCTTGTATTTTGAAGGTAATTTAGTTTCCACCGAGACTCGTCCTTGCCATCTCTCATTCTTGTTCCTTTTCTTCCTTTCTGGAATCTAGAATCTCTTCCCAGTAAGAGCTAGAAATGGCCATTTCTCGAATACATCATTCTCTGGATGGTCCTTGTATCTTATCTTCTGTCTCCCAAATGCTATAGGTTCCTGTCAGAGGTCCTGAATCCAATCACTTATTCATCGACTACTCACTGAGGATCTATTACGCACAACGTGTTGTCTATTTTTAATTTATAATTACCTACTTGCTTTTGCCGGTGTATCCGACTTACCAAAATCATGGAATAATTCTATATTGTTATTGCTGTTGTTGTCATTCTTTTTTTCCTGTCAGTGTCCATAATATAATCATTTCTAACATCTGGTAATCAAGATCATTTCATTTTTCTATTTTACCAATCTCTTCAAATATGCCATGGCCTACTTATGCATTTAACACAAAAGGTGTAGCATTTTAACACATTGACTGCCACGCTAGAAAAAAAATTTTTTTCCCTGTGGCAACAGTGTTTTATTAAGAAAATAGAATAAAAACTTCAGAAGCAAAATGATCCTTTTTAATTGAATGAAAAACTCATGATTTTTTTTATCATTTTCTGCATTTTTTTTCCATAAAAAAACTAATATAAAAACTTGAAAAGGAGTCATGTGAAATGTAACGTGAAAACTTGAAAAATAGTTTGTAAGGGTAAAGTGTTTTCCCGGACTTGTCGGGCTTAAGTATAATTGAAAGGTGAACATAAATAGAAAAATGAAATTTACTGACTTCTATTCATGTAATCTCGTTTTTAGAATTAAATTGTCACTATTAATTGTAACAATAAGGACATCAACAAGTAAGATTTTCACGAACCCACTGCAGGGTTTCACCCAGGTTTTGCTTCATGAGTTAAATACAACTCACATGGCAGTTAATATGTTGATGTAGAAAATCCTGTTGGCTGTGGTTGTCAAGCAACCATTCTTTCCAGGGTTAGCACGTTATCCTTGTTTTTTGTATGTGTCTAGAGAGTCTCTACCTGGGCTGCTTACCGCAGTTACATTTCTTAATTTTCCTAAATACATTTTCTTGCACAGCAATTATAATTGAGATTTCTCTTCCTCAATATGTGTTTGTCATGATCTGTGTTAACCTCCATCCTGACTTGAAACCACTTTCCCATTCCTAGAGTAGGCATTCCTTATTCATCATGTAATATTCTTTTAAAATAGACATGTATCTATTTTATTTAAACTGACTCTTCAATTTTGAGTCTATATCCAGGCATGGGATGAGCTTGAAGATGTCTTTTTTTGTGTGTTATGGTTGTCACTTTTCATCTTGATAGTTATGAAACATCCAATATTTGTATTTGTTGAGCACCTACTATGCAACAGGCACCACGTACATGCCCGGAAAGAAAAATAAGGAGACAAAACAGCCACATCTCAGACCCACAAGTAAACATAAAATTACCAACAGGAGATGCACATCGAGAGTGAGCACAGGTTGCTCTGTTGTGGGGCTCACAGACTCTGTCCCTCCTGACTCTCATTCTCTGCTCTCCGTGTCACTGGTCCCTCAAATCCCCGTTACGAAGCTCACAGAGCCATCTGCAGTCTAGCATTTTGTTCTCAAACCCTAGACGCTTTATTCTTTCTTACTTTCCCTGATGAACACTGACCCATCCTTCCTCTCTCAGCTCAAATATTCCCATTTTAAGGAAGAAATCCCACCTACGCAACTTCCCAGACTCCATTGCTCCTCTAGGATTTATTTTTCTGTCTTTAACTTATTAAACTTCCCTAGGCCTTAGTAATACAGAGCTTTTTTCCATCCTGGAGAACATAAACGTTTATTTTCAAAACTCAAATTTGGCTTTGGATGTTTCTAGGATGACTTGATTTGTATACGTTTTGAGCATGTTGAATCAAATCCAGCCATCGTAGATGTGGATGATT
Organism: Indri indri; assembly: GCA_004363605.1. Classification (NCBI taxonomy): domain Eukaryota; kingdom Metazoa; phylum Chordata; class Mammalia; order Primates; family Indriidae; genus Indri; species Indri indri. Next base: position 31,205 of record RJWJ010003296.1, read on the forward strand.
AATTCTGCCAATTTTAACACAATACATCCACCCTTGAGAGCATGTACACATGGGCACACACTTTTACACATGCCATGTATTTGATTTTGATGGTCACAGGCTTTGTTTTCTCCATTTATGTGTGTAGTCCACTTCCGAGTTCTCGTCTTAGAGGAATTCACCTGGCAGGCAGGGTCTGAAAGGAGACATAAGAATCTTCACTAATCAGAAGTCCTCTATGGCGATCAAAAGAGGTAACTGATCTGATGTATTTATAATGGTCAGAATTCCATCCCTGAGGGCTGCCCCATTTAATTGAGATATTGATAAATGGCAGACATGCAACACTGATGTATTGTGATACTCATAACAGAAGATCACGAAATAGCCATTGCACGTCACAGCGACCACAGTAGGAAAATGAATCCATCTTCCCACTTAATTACACTCTTTGGTCCAGGCAGAGAATATTTGCTGTTCCTACTGTAGAGATGAGACATCTGCAGCTAAGTGTTTAAATAACTTTCTCAAGGCTACGCAGTAGTAAATTGGTGGCTCAAAGTTCTAGTCCAGGATGACTGTTAAGAAAGCATTTTCTAAATCGCAGATCTATGCCGTACCTTGGGAGAGCTATCGATCCAATATCATTGTCCTGAAAGGCGGACATTCACAATAATAATCACAATAACAGCCATTATTTATTGAGGCTCTTATTGTTCACAAAGGCATTTTTTTTTTTTTACTTTGCAAATGAGGTAATATTGACAACGACACTTTCTGAAAACAAATTAAAGCACTGAAAGTTAAGTGTCCCAACACTGGCTAGTGTCCTAACAGAGAAGAAACACTGTCAGAGTTGAAAACCCATGGATTAATCACTATTGCAGAGCTATGAGAACGAAGTACGGTGATTACCAAGAGCAGGCATGGTCTGTCTTCAATAGTTTGGAAGGGTCGTATCAAAAAAGGAATTAGTTAACGTCCATAGATCGAAATAGGAGAATTATGACTAGTAAATAGATGATAAAATAGATTTATTTTAAATTAAAAGGAGTATAAATAAGGCTACACATTTCCATTTGCCTAACTCACTACTCACCCTAGTAAAAGTAAAGACCTTCCATCCAAGCGTGATGTTGTAACATAGTAAGCAGCTGAGGCACCAGTTGGCTAATCTATGAACATTGCTTTTGCTTCCTTCCCCAGCTGCATGGAGGCAAAAAACTACACGGAATTCTCAGAATTCTTCCTCTTGGGTCTCTCGGAAGATCCTGACATGCAGCCCCTTCTCTTCGGGCTGTTGCTGTCCATGTACCTGGTCACGGTGCTCGGGAACCTGCTCATCATCCTGGCTGTCACCTCTGACGCCCACCTCCACACCCCCATGTACTTCTTCCTCTCCAGCCTGTCCTTTGTTGACATCTGTTTCACCTCCACCACGGTGCCCAAGATGATCGTGGACATCCTAACTCACAGCAGAGTCATCTCCTATGGGGGCTGCCTGACGCAGATGTCTCTTGCTCTGCTTTTTGTTTGTGTGGACGACATGCTTCTGACCGTGATGGCCTATGACCGGTTTGTGGCCATCTGTCACCCCCTGCACTACACGGTCATCATGAAGCCCTGCAACTGTGCCTTCCTGGTACTGATGTCTTGGTGCGTCATTTCCCTGACTACCCTGGTTCACCTTCTACTGACAATGCGACTGACCTTCTCTATAGGCACTGAGATCCCACATTTCTTCTGTGACCTGCCTCAGCTCCTCAAGGTGGCCTCCTCTGACACCTTCATCAATGACATCTACTTGTACGTGTCGACTGTGTTGCTGGGTGTGTTTCCTGTCGTAGGGATCCTCTTCTCTTACTCTAAGATTGTCTCCTCCTTAATGAGGATGTCCTCCACTGCAGGCAAGAACAAAGCATTTTCCACCTGTGGGTCTCACCTCTGTGTGGTCTGCTTGTTCTACGGAACAGGAGTTGGGGTCTACCTCAGTTCTGCTGTGACCCCTTCTTCCCAAAGCAGCGCCATCGCCTCGATGATGTACACGGTGGTCACCCCCTTGCTGAACCCCTTTGTCTACAGCCTGAGGAACAAGGACATGAAGGTGGCCCTGGGAAGAGTGCTCAGTAGAGCAGTCTCTTGACCACGACAAACTTCATTTTTCTATTCCCAAAGCAACCATAACTTGGCTTTGGGATATTTTCTATGTTTCCCCTCAACAACCCTTCTCCCAGTAATTTGTAAATGTGCTCCCCTATACACGGTCCTTAAATTTCCATCTTTAGACAGTTTTCTTAGAGCCACTCCTGAGATTTCTAACCTGACTCTTGAGGCACTTTTCCTATCACGTGCTGATGTGGTTTCCTCCAAAACTATCCTCTTTCGTTTTACTGTTCTTCACCCCAATTCTGTTCTGCTCCTTTTATTTGTGGAAGAAATGGAGGAAAAATCATGCAATAGTCGAATTCAAGTTCTTTTTTTTTATTTTTCTCTTTACTTGAGACAGAGTCTCAGTCTGTCGCCCTGGCTGGAGTGCAGTGGCATCATTACAGCAGCTCACTGCAACCTCCAACTCCTGGGCTCAAGTGATCCTCCTGCCTCAGCCTCCCCAGTACCTGGAAATGCAGGTGTGTGCCATGACGCCCAGCTAATTTTTCCATTTTTAGTAGAGATGAGGTCTCGCTCTTGCTCGGGCTGATCTTGAACTCCTGAGCTCAAGTGACCCTCCTGCCTCGGACTCCCAGAGTGCTGGGATTACAGGCATGAGCCACCGCGCCCAACCCTTTGCAACTTTTAAACACATGAATAGATCTTATTTCTTTTTCCATGTTGTTACATGGAAAAGAAGACTTAGGATGCTGCATTTAAAGACAGTATGATATTCTACATCAGGACGAGGAAAACTTTTTTTTGAAGGGCCCAGAGAGTAAATATTTTAGGCTTTACAGATTATATGGTCCCTCTTGAAACTACTCAATTCCACTGCCATAGCAGGAGAGCAGCCCGAGACAACATGGAAATGAACAGGCACATCTCTGTGCTAATAAAACTTTATTTACAAAAACAGGTGACGGGCTGATGCTTGTTCTAAGGCAGCGGTCCCCAACCTTTTTGGCACCAGGGACTGTTTGCATGGAAGACAATTTTTCCAGGGACCGGGGAGTGGGAGGGGGATGTTTTGGGGATGATTCAAGCACATTACATTTATTGTGCACTTTATTTCTATTATTGTTACCTTGTAATATATAAGGAAATAATTATACAACTCACCATAGGTTGGGGACAGGAGTCTAAGGCATGACTGTTCTTTAGTATTTACTTACCTCCTCCCCTGCTGATGGACACTTGGCATGCTTTTCTTTCCTTTTTCTCTTTCAAGTGATGCTACTGCAGACACAAACAAAGATTCTAGGGATGTCAGAGGTATAAGGTGGGAGGAAGGTTGCATCGCTGAGTCAGCGTCCATCAACCAGGAGCACTTGTTTGACAGGTGTGGAGACTGGGGGCTGGACGGAGGCTGTCACATACTTGAGCAATCAAGATCGAAAATGTTGGGGTTCATCTGATGCAAGAGCTAGTAGTATCCTAACCTAGTGGTTCTCCACTGGGGGCGATTTTGTCTCCCAGTGGGCACTTGGCAATGGTGGTGGTGGGGAACTGCTACCTGTACCCGGTGGGTAGAGATGAGAGATACTGTTCTGTCTTTCCATGCACAGGATGGCTTCTATACAAAGAATTATGCAGCCCCAAGCATCAGCAATGCTGAGATTGAGCAATCTTATTCTAAATGAATGAACTCCTTGGGGTCCTCCCTTCCTCCCTCCCTCCTTTCCTGTCTTTCTTTCTTTCTGTCTGTCTCTTTTCTTTCTTCTGTGCTAGTGAGAGCGCTTACATCTCTGGGCCAAGGAGAGGGAAGTACCTTTCCATTTAGGGCAGGGCGGGCCGGGTGATGATCCAACCCTTCTCTACTCAGAATAGAGCCAGCTTATCAGTGACTGTTTGTTTTGGCCTCGCCTCCCAGGCGGATAGAGGATGTGACTTCAATACTGACCTTCAGGTCCTCTTGGGTTTGGAACATGCGTCGAGGTCTCAGACAGACCCAAGAGCTGTGAAGCCAAGGCTGGGTTTTAGAGGCCTTGCTGGCTGTCGGTAATCTGGTGGCGACGGTGGAAGATGATGACTTTATTACTGGGGCTGTTTGTGATGGTTCATTTTTTCATTGCAATGTACAGAAGGCTCTTTTTTTTTTTTTTCTTCCCGTGGATGGTCTTGAGAAATAATGCCTGGCCAGTATTTCTTGAGCATCTGCTATAATGCATGCCAGGTTCTGTGTTAAGTGCACTGCCTTTACAAACTCATATAATCCTCACAACAGATTTGGGAGGTTGAATGCGAGTCTTTACAATGGACCGTGAGGCTGTGTGGTGCCTGAGAATTGCCCCTTAACCTGTCTCCACTTACCTTCTCTCACTAACCCATTCTCCTTCAGCTACACCAACCTCCTCTGGTTCCGCCAACACACCAGGTACCTCCCTGCCCCAGGGCCTTTGCACCAGCTGTTCCCTCATCCTGGAATGCTTTTCCCCCAGCTGCCCTCAGGATTCCCTCTCTCCCCACCCTCGGATCTCTGCTCAAATGTTGCCACATTAGGGAAGACTTCCCAGATGTCCCTATTTAAATTTGCACCACTTGGCCAGGCATGGCGGCTCACACCTGGAATCCTAGCACTCTGGGAGGCCGAGGCAGAAGCATCACTTGAGGTCAGGAGTTCAAGACGAGCCTGAGCAAGAGCGAGGCCCCACCTCTACTAAAAATAGAACAAAAAATAGCTGGGCAGATAAAATGGAAAAAAAAAAAATTAGCCAGGTGTGGTGGTGCGCACCTGTAGCCCCAGCAACTTGGGAGGCTGAGGCAGGAGGATGGCTTGAGAAGCCCAGGAGTTGGAGGTTGCCGTGAGCTAGGCTGACACCATGGCACTCTAGCCGGGGAGACTCTGTCTCAAAATAAATAAATAAATAAATAAATAAAATTGTACCACCGGCAACCTCTGTCTCTGTTTTATTTTTCTCCACAGTGTACATCCCAGTGTGATAGACTTTGCATGTTAGCTCTTTATTTTGTTTATCATGTTTCTTCCTTCAAAGCTGCATGACAAAAGGGAGTTTTTTTAAAAAAAATATATCGACAAATAAAAATCGTATATATTGATGGTGCGCAATGTGATGTTTTGAAACACTTATAGCGGGATGGCTAAATCAAGCTAATCGACAATATGCAGGACCTCATATTCTTATTTTTTTGGTGGTGAGAACATTGCAAATCTACTCTCTTAGCAATTTGCAAGGATACATTACATTGTTATTAACTATAGTCACCAGGTTGTACGATAGATCTCTTGAAGTGATTCCTCCTGTCTAACTGAAATTTTAGAGCGTTGGACCAATATCTTCTCAATTCTCCAATCTCCCAGCCTCTGGGACCCACCATTCTAATCTCTGCTTCTATGAGTTGGACATTTTTAGGTGCCACATGTGAGTGAGATAATTTTGCATTTGTCTTTCTGTGCCTGGCTAATTTCACTTCACATAATGTCCTCCATGTTCATCCATATTGCAAAGGGCAGGATTTCCTGTTTTTATAAGGCTAAATAGTATTCCATCGCGCATGTGGACCACACTTCTTTATTCACCCACCTGGTGATGGGCACTTAGGTTGATTCTGTATCTTGGCCATTGTGAATAATGCTGCCATGGATACAGAGGTGTAGATATCTCTTTCACACACTGATTTCACTTCCTTTGGATATATACCCCACAGAGGGACTGCTGCGTCATACGATATAGTTCTAGTATTATTTTTTTGAGACACCTCCATACTGTGTTTCATATGGCTGTATTGAGAAAAGGGAAGTTTTGACGGCTTTGTTCACTTCTAGATGCCCAGTCCCGGCACACAGTAGGTGCTCAATGTTTGCAGAAGGAATGTACAAGGTAGGTGCCATTTTAAAGATGAGGGAAAGGAAGGCTAAAGAAGTGAAGTGACTTGCTCGGGATCACACTCAAAATAAGAGGCACAGCATTCTCGGAAGTGGCGTTGCTGGTGTCTACCCAAGGTCATTGCCCAGCTCTGGGGGCTCATGGCTGTGGCACTTCAGAGCTGCCCTTGGGCTCTGGAGTGGCTCTCTCATAGGTGAGCCAGCGTGTCTGGAGGTCCCCCTGCCACCCGCCTCATCTGGCCCACAGACAACGACTGTCCAAATCCCACCTCCCTTCCGTGGAGGCGCAACAAACCCTGAGCTGTACCGTACACTCCGGAGCTGCCCGGGAGGTCGGGCTGAGGCCAAGCTGGGACTTCACTCGGAATCACTCTCTTGTGTCTTTTTTTCCTTCCCTATCCTGCCTCCCCCATTCCCTCCCCGGCTTCTCCTGGGAGCTCCTCGTTAATAAATCCTTGCGTCCAAATCCTTGGCTTGGGACCTTCTTTTGGGAGGACCCAGTCTATGATACCACTGAATTCGGAGCAGCGTATGCAGTAGGTGATCGATGAATGCAGGTGTTGCTGATTCGGGGGCAAAGCCGGATTCTCCCTCCACAGGGGCCTCCCGTGGCGCAGAGATGCCTGCATCTCCCTTTCAATTCCCTCGGACAGGTCCCTCTTCCTCTGTCCCACAGGGAGAACCTTTCTGCAGAATCAACTGTGGATTTTAAACCAGAGCACAGTTTCTAGAAGTCGGTTCTTGCTCACACTTCATTTCCTCCCCTGTGGCCCTCAAAGGGAGTTTATCAAGTTTTCAGCTGATAATTGCCATTGAAAGTATTCGAAGAGGTAGAAAGTGCCGCCCAGGCTTGAGAGATTTCCGTACAAGTCTGGGCTTTCCATCACACACTTACCAGCCCTCGGAGTAGCTGCCACAGAGCGTCTGGAACCCGTCCAAGTAGGTGCATTGTGAATAGCCGGGGGAACATCTTCGTCTTGTGTGTGTCTGGCCCTTTAAAGATCAGTTGCGTCCTAATTTGGCTGGATGGAATTTGAAATGCCCGGCTTTTCGCCACAAATCCGTGACCCTTCATTGTGTCCCGTGAAAGTTCTGGCACAGAATTAAAATCTCTAACCTTGTCGTGGTCAGGATGTTTATTGCTTCGATTCTAGTCGAGCTACTTTGTAATTAGACACAGATGTCTTCAACGCTGCAGGTTTTTACATCAGATATTGCGGGCAGCTTTTACGAAACTACAACTGCTTGACTGAGAGGTACAAAATGGTAAGTTCCTACCCACCAGCTCCAGGAGGGAACAGCAAGTCGCATCGGAGTGTTCCGCTGTCCCAGACTGGCCTGAACGATTGTGTCCTTAAACTCCCGAATGCCTGGTATGAAACATACACTATAAAAGTATTGGTTAAGGAAAACAAAATCAAACCTGAAAAAGTGCTGTATATAGGCTAACTCTTTTGTTTTCCCTCCAAAATGTATATGCTAAAACCTAATCCCCAAGGCGATGACATTTGGAGAGGGGGCCTTTGGGAGGTGACAGGTGGCGGCGGAGCCCTTGTGAATGGAATTAGTGTTCTTAGAAAAACAGACCCCGAGATCTCCCTCACCTCGCTCCTTCCGAGTGGTGAGGACGCAGCAAAAACACAGCAGTTTACGAACCAGGAAGTGGGCTCACCAGACACCTGAATCTGCTGGCATCTTGACCTTGGGCTTCCCCGTCTCCAAACTGTGAGAAATACATTCGTGTGGTTTATAAACTGCCCGGTCTGGGTTATTTTGTTAGAGCAGCCCCAATGAACTAAGGCAGAAAGCAAGGCGCAATCCTTGATTCTACATCTTACCTAATGCTGATCAGATGAAGTCCACGGGCAATTTTATTTTGTCCACACTATGCATCCATTTGACTGAGTTGTATCAAACTCTTATTACGTGCCAGGCACCGGGAGGACAGCTATGAATTAAACAAATTAAATTAAACAAATGCTTGCTCTCACGAATCTCACATCTTAGTGGTGGGGGAGACAAAAAAAAGAAAAAAAGAAACAAATAGACATTCTTCAGAGTAATAAATACCATGAGAAAATAAAACAATGTAACGTATTAGAGATTGACCAGGGTGATGGGTATGGTAGGCAGAATGATGGTCCCCCAAAATCTCTGGAGTCTGTGAATATGTCACCTTATACGGCAAAAGGCAATTTGCAGATGGGATGAGTTAAGGACTTCCGAGAGGAGGTCATCCTAGATCATCTATGTGGCCTAATGTCATTGCAGGGTCCTCCTACAAGGAGGCAGGAGGGTCAGAGGCAGAGAGACTGGAAGATGCCGCGCTGCCGGCTCTGAGGGTGGGGGAAGGGCCCCGAGCCCAGGGATGCAGTGGCCTCTAGATGCTGGAAAAGGCGGGAACAGGTTGTCCTCTGGAACCCCCAGGAGGGACCAGTTCTGCCACACCTTGATTTTAGATCCATGTTGGACTTCTAGTGGCTCCCTGTGGCTCCCGGGTTAAAATAAAAAAAAAAAAGCAAATCTTAACATGGCATATTAGAAGTCCTGCACCTTCTACAGTTGACTCTTAAACAATGCGGGGATTATGGGTACCGACCCCGACACAGTTAGAAATCTGCATATAACAATTTAATTTAATTTATTTATTTGTTTTGAGTCAGAGTCTTGCTCTGTCGCCCTGGATAGAGTGGCATCATTGTAGCTCACAGCAACCTCAAACTTCTGGGCTCAAGCGATCCTCCTGCCTCAGCTTCCTGAGTAGCTGAGACTACAGGTGCTTGCTAGGACGCCCAGCTAAGTTTTTCTAATTTTAGTAGAGTCAGGTCTTGCTCTTGCTTAGGCTGGTCTTGAACTCCTGAGCTCAAACGATCCTCCCACTTCAGCCTCCCAGAGTGCTAGGATTACAGACATGAGCCACTGCGCCCAGCCTTTTATTTAATTTTTTTTTTCTATTTTTGCAGTTGCCGGAATGGGATGCGTATAACTTTTGACTCCCCCAAAACTTAACTACTAATAGCCTACTGTCAACTGGAATCCTTACCAATAACATAAGCAATCAATGAACACATGTTTTGTATGTTGTGTGTATTATATACTATATTCTTAACAGTAAAGTTAGCTAGAGAAAAGAAAATGTTATTAAGAAAATCATAAGGAAGAGAAAATACATTCACAGTCCTGCATTTGTCAATATCACAAGTTTATGTCTCCTGTTTACAAAATGAATTGGATGTCTGAAATGCACAGTTGAAGCTACAGACCTCAATCTACGGTACGTATCAAGCAATTCAACTTTTTCTTGTAATGTCATGATTTTTCTCTGCTTCTTGGGAGCACTTCCAACATCACTAGTGACAATCCCGTAGAGGTCCCATGGTGTTATTCAGGGTTTACGGTATTGCACAAAACAAGATGAAAAATACACGAGAACCGCAGGAGATTACTTTTTTTTACCGCAATATGCAATTTCCTAGACAGACAAACTGCTCACGGTGAGACGCTTAGGGTCACGTGGCATTTCAAGCAGGTACTGCCAACATTCGAGCTCACCACAGTAGCAACAGTAGGTGGCTACAAAATTATTATAGTAGTCCGTATACACTACAGTTAATTTTATGCAGTTATGATTTAATACTGCATCTTTATGTTTGTTCACATTTCTCTTGATTAGGAATGGCATTATGTATTTTTTCTTTCCAAAGGAAAAATTTTGTAATGAATATTTTATAATACCTTTATAAATACCTTTATAAATAGAGGTACATTTTTGGGCTACAATTTCTCATTTTCTCTAAGAATGGCCACTTTTGGGACACCCTGTAGGTCCGTGTATATTTTATGGTAGCAAATGATACACTAGACTAGTATCTACATATATTTTAGGCATTCATGACATACCTAAGATTTTCTTAATTTTTTTCTATATTTCTAGGCTACATGGCTCATCTTTGGGTTTTTTCAAATTGTTGCAAACCTCCAAAATCATTTGTAATATATTTATTGAAAAAAATCTGCATGTAACTGGACCTGCATGCTTCAAACCTGTGTTGTTCAAGGGTCAACTATATTTCCTGCCCGTAGCTCCAGTTTCTTCTCTTACATTTCTACAGCTACAGTGCATGGTTCAGTTGCAAGAATGCAAGCCCGCCGTCCTCTGGGCCTTTGCACATGCTGTTCCCTCTACCTGGAACACTTTCAGGAGGCTTCCCCGCTTCCCCTGACTGGCTTCTCCTCTTGTTTAGATTTCAGAGCAAAATCACCTCCTCAGCCAATCTTTCCCTGTCCTCACCCAACCCTCCTAACTAATAACACACGATTATCTCATGGCTCTCTCTCCCACAAACTTGTGAGCTCTGCAAGGAAATGGATCACGCTCGATTTGCTTACTGCAAATCCCTTATTACTGATGACTTGTTGATTCTTCCATTCATCAAATATTTAGTAACCAACAGATATGTCAGGCACCGGGTTTAAACAGTGAACAAGACTAATGAGATTTCTGCCTTCCTGGGGAGGGCAGAAGATACACAAAACAATAAATAAGAATTTCCGGTAGAGATAGGCATGTTATGAAAAAAGATGGCCAGGTGTGGTGGCCCACGCCTGCATTCCCAGTGCGTTGGGAGGCTGAGGCGGGAGGATCGCTTGAAGCCAGGAGTTCCAGACCAGCCTGGGCAACATAGTGAGACCCTGTCTCTGCGAACTACTTTAAAAATTAGCCAGGCGTGGTGGCACATACCTATAGTCCCAGCTACTCGGGAGGCTGAAGCAGGAGGATCCTTTGAGCCCAGGCATTGGGGCTGCAGTGAGATATGATGATGCCACTGCACTCCAGCCTGGGTGACAGATGCAGACCCTGTCATTCATAAGTAAATAAATAGAGAAAGAAAATTACAGGGGAAGGGAACAAGGAATCGGGGGAGGATTTGCAAAGTGTGGCCGGGGAAGGCTCATAGGCACCGAGAGAGGCGAAGCCAGGCTGAAGTGTTACAGGCAGGGGGAACGGCAAGAATAGATTCTTGCCTGTTGAAAAACAGTGGGTCCAGCTCCGGGCAAACTTTATTTAATAAATACAGGAAGAATGGATGCCTTGGGGCTAGGGCTGTGCTGGGTGTTTTCCCAAGTTTTATTTCCAGCGCACTTCCCCAAATCTGCCATGCAGGTATGGTGAAACCCATTCCACAGGTGAGGCAGACCTAGAGAGATAGTAAAGCCATCGGTCCAAGACCGCACAGGAAGTGAGGGGTGCTGACTTTCCTGTACTGAAGGCCCCCACCTCCCCAGCAGTAAGAGGAGGTCGCCCGTTGTCATGCGGTATTCGTGAACGACGTTGCCAGACATTGAAACACATAGGGACTGGTCTGCGCATTGAAAGTCGGGTGTGGCCACCTGCGCCCTAGCCAAGGTTTCCAGCGCCTGGTTTGCTCTTTTAGGATTTTCGGCACAAATCCCCAGATGTCATTTCTCCACCTAGAAGCACAGGCCGAGCCGAGGGTCACCCCTGGCCAGCCACAGCGCGCGGGCACGTGGCGGTCCCCAGGGGCCTGGTATGGGTCACGCCGCTGGGCGGGGGCGCTCCCGGGGCGGGACCTCTGGGGCGCCCTCGAGCTCTAGGACGAGTGTCGCTGGCTGGGCCCCGACTAGGGTGAGGCAAGTGAGGCACTAACTCGCTCGGGCTGCAGAATTTAAGAGAGTGCCAAAAAACCCGATTCACCGAGATCAATAATATTTGAATGCAATATTTAAAAAAAATAAAAATGAATTCCCCCCCACCCCCCGGCCCCAAAAGACTGTGATGAACAAAATAGCAAAATGGTAGAGAAAGACAGGATCTGTCTTGCAGGGGCGGGCACCCGGGGCGACCCCAGGGTCTGAGGCTGGCGCCTGGACGGGGAGGGCATCTGGGGCGCCCCCTCGGTCAGGGCGCGCCCGGGGGCCCCCAGAGCAGGGCCGGCTCCGGTAGGCGGGCGGGGCGGGGCCGGGTGACACCTCCCTCTGCCCGTTTTTCCCTCCCTCTCCCGGGCCTCTCCCGGGTGCCGAGTCCCTTCCGAGGCCAGATCCGCGCCACCTTTTCCTGCGACCCACCCGGGGCCCAGCTGACGGGCTGCGTTGTTTACGGGCCCGAGCAGCCCTGGCTCCCGCCGCCCGCCCGCCACCCGCCAGCCCAGGTGCCCGCCCGCCCGTCAGCGCGTCCGTCCGCCCGCGCGTCCCTCTGTCCGGGAGTCCGCAGATCGCGCCCCAGAGCGCGCACCGCCGAGAGCCGGGAGGCCAGGGCGCAGCGCGGAGCTCCGGCCCCTGAGATCCCCGGACAGGGCCCGGGCCACAGTGGCCAGGGGTCGGGGCCGCCACCGCCCGGCCTAGGCTCCGTATCTGCAGCAGCAGAGGCCGCGCGCCCTTCCCGGGGCTGTCTCCAGGGTCCTCCAGGGCGGGGGCTGCAGCCGGCGGGCCGCGGGCGTGGAAGAGAAGGACGCGCGGCCCCCAGCGCCTCTCGGGTGGCCGCCTCGGAGCATGACCCCCGCGGGCGGGCGCCGCGCGCTCTGATCCGGGGGGACCCCGCGCTCCCACAGCCATGGGCGCTGGGGACCGGTGGGGGGCGGCGGCCGCGCCGCTGCTGGTGGCCGTGGCCGCGCTGCTGGTGGGCGCCGCGGGCCACCTGTACCCCGGAGAGGGTGAGTCTGGGGCCGCGGGAGTGAGCGGGGAGCACCGATGTGGGGAGGTGTCCCTTCCGCCAACATGGAACCCTCCGGGTGGCCGGGACAGTTGCTTGGGCCCCGCGGGGGCCGGGAAGCCGCTGACCTTGGCCTTTGCCCGCCCGGCCTCGCGGCTCCGCGCCGTGTGTGCCGGATCTGAGCCCGAGGAACCTTGCCCCAGTGCCCGCCCCGCCTCGGGAGCCTCTCCCGGCTTTGCCTGCGACCCGTGCCTGGCCCCCTCCAAGCCCCGCTCACCCCGGAGACGCGACACGCGTCCTCTCTGGGTCGCCTCGGGGAAGTGAGGTCACTGGGTCCGGACAGCTTCGGACAGCCAAACGTCCAAGCGCATACCGTTTGGAGCCAAAGGCCCGAGTGCCCCATTCGTGGGTGCCGCTGCCCGGGGTAGGGAACCGTGGAAACCCCTCTATCCTACTTCCTTGGATCTAGGCCCGTGGCCACCCAGGGCTCTAGGTCCGTGTTTACCGCTTCGGGGCTCCGTTTCCAGATGTCCGGAGGCAAACCCTAAAGCCTTGGCAACAGCAGCAATCCTAGTGGCAGTTTTTAAAATCATGATAATTATAGTTAGCATCACCCATATGCCACAGGCTGGTCCATCTTATCTCTTTGGATGGTCATAGTGGCCACTGCAAGCTGATACTGTGGTGCACCCATTTCACAGAGGAATAAACTGAGGCACAGGCAGGACACATAACTCACTTGCCCTAAAGTCAGTGCCGGAGTGAGGACTTGAACCTCTCTGTGTCTAGTTCCACCCAAGGCTCTAGACGACTGCCTCTTGTTTCAGTCTCCCTGGACCCTTCCTGCCCCTCAGCTCTGCCCTTCATGAAGGAGTCTCTGATCTTTGAGTGACCCATTGACCCCATGGGTGCTTCTCCTTGTTGTCCCTGTGCGGGTAGCATCTTCCTTGCGCTTGATAGCCGGCACCTTTCTGGTTGGGAGGTGAAGATAGAAGCATCGCTTGAGAGAACATTGCTTGAGTTTCCTACCATGGGGTCTGAGGGTCTGCTTAAAAAATATCCGTTAGGCTACTGCTTCCGATTTTTCCATACAAGGAAATCGATCGTGATGAGGACGGGGTCAGGGAGGGAAGAAATCGAAGTTCCTAAATTTGCGGATGGAGGAGGCGCATGAGAAGACAGAGTCTCTGGAGTGGATCCACCGCTTTGTGGAGTGGCTCTGTCAATTACACCGTGTCTAGAAGTCTCCCTGGGTGCCTGGTATACAGTAGGTGCTCAATGAAGGGTGGCCGTTAATTTGGGTTCTTGTTAAGAAAATCCAGGGCGAGTTGTTTAGACGTATGCCGGGTTTTGTGTATGCGTGTGTGTCTTTGTGTGTGTGCGCGCACGTGTGGTTTTTTTCCTCTTCTGTTCCTTGTAGCTTTGGAATTCTGGATGCGAGTCTGGGCTTTTGGGGTCAGCAAATGGATTTACCATGCCTTTGCACGCGTACTGTTTCCACAAGGACAGGGGCTTATTTTTTTTTAACTAATTTTTAATTTTTTAATTTTTTGCTCACTGCTACATTTCTAGAGTCTAGAACAGTGCTTGGCATATAGAAGGTGTTAAGGAAATATTTATTCCTGAGTGGGGCACAGGTGGTGGAGACCCTGGCCTCTTTATCCCCTTAAGGAGTTCCTCATTCTCCGGATAATACCTTACTAAGGATAAAGGGTTTTGCATATATAATCTCAGTTAATCCACTCTTCAGCCCTAAGAGGGAGGGTTTGTCGCCCTCTTTTGCAGACGATGAAACTGGACTAGGTTATAGAGCCAGCAGGCGGCGGAGCTGGGATTCGAACCCTAGCTAGTTTGTCCCCGGAGCATTGGTCTCCTACCAAATAGCTGTTCTTTTGGGTCTGAGCCTCCCCACCCCTGCTTGGGGTAATGGTTAACAAAAATCCTATCAAATAAATGAGATGTGATGCCTCTCTAAGGCTTGGAACTTTCCAGATCATTAATCTCTTAACGTCAGCCAATACAGCATTTTGATTGGGGTTGGGGTTGGGTGGGTGAAGGGAAATCAGTGGGAATTTCTTGTAAGGGAGGAAGGACTCCTTTTTTGGAGACGTCATAGTGGGGTGGGCCACCCCAATTCATTCACTGGAGTCTTCATGGCCATCCTGAGCTGGTCAAGGGCTTCTGCTCTCCGTCTCCCTCTGGACTGGCCAGCTCTGTTGTGAAATTGCTTGCAGGCATTGCAAAGTCAGAGAACGAAAGCATTGTGGGATTAATTAAAACAGGAACCCACAGAGCTTTGGGGGGCTGAGTCCAGCGGGTCAGCTCACTGAGGCATGAGACCCTCATTTCCAGGGTCCCTCTCATTTCTTATGTCATCTTCCTGCAGTTGTTCCTAATCTTTACCTCTCTCCTGGAGATCTGCTTCTTGTCCCTTCCCTAATCATTTATAGAGACCACGGTGTGAGCCCCCGCCCCCCGCCCCTGGGTCTCCACCCTCACCCCACTCCATTTGACTTCCTATTTGGTTCTAGCAGGGCCTCTCAGCCTTGGCACTGTTGACATTTGGGGTTGGATAATTCCTGCTTGTGGGGGCCGTGCTGTGCACTGTGGGCTGTTGAGCAACATCTCTGGTCTCCGCCCACGAGACGCGGGCAGCACCTTGCCTTCGCCCCCAGTTGCGACAACCTCGAATGTTTCCAGACATTGCTGGCTGTCCCCACTGGGGGAGCGAACCTTCTCCCTGTCTGAGACACCCATCTGAGCTCTTGCTGCACCTCGGGAATCGTCACTCACCCACGACCCTTTCCTTTTCAGCCTAGAAACATTCAGTACCCCGTGAACTCCGTTCTCCACCACTGACCTCTGGCCTTCTCCTGCCCAGCATCCGTCTCCCCCAACTCTTGCTATCTCACCCTATACCCACTGTCCTGCCCACGGCGTCTGGCTTGTGTCTGCGCCACTGTGCCGATGGCTGTCTTGAAGGTACTCCTCACGTCTCGCAACTTCACCTCGGTTGACTCTTTTGGCTTTGGCACTGCCAACTCCCTCCCACTGGAAGACCGAGCCACCTGCCCGTCGAATTTTCACCTGTGCCTGCCTTCTCCTGTTTTTTCTCCTCTTCCTACTTCTTTCCTCCCTTCCCCAGTCCCGGGCTAAGATGTTGGTCCTCTCGTCCTGGAGGGCCAATCTCTTCTTTGTCCTTCTCCCAGCCCGCTTTTTAATTTATATATAGTCCAACTCCTTCATTTGCACGGGGGCTTGGCAAACTCTGGCCCTCAGGCGGGCCAAATCCCACCGCCTGTTTTTGTAAATAAAGTTTTATTGGCACGGGGCCACACTCATTTGTTGACTCGTCACCATCTGCGGCTGCACAAAAGTGCCCCGACAGCTGATGGAGGAGTTAAGGCAGGAATTGCCCGGTCCGAGAGGCCAAGACTATTTACACTTTGGCCCTTTCCAGAGAAAGTTTGCCGACTTCTGATCTGGAACCAATTTCTGGAGGGTTGATTCACGATGGCGTGCCTAATCGCTTGTGTGGTCCCTCGTACAAAGGAAATAAATCAATTTAATTGAAATGCTCAGGGAGGCTGCATTTTTCTCTTTATGGCATGAGCCATGCTGAAGAAATTTATAC
This sequence comes from Indri indri, assembly GCA_004363605.1. Lineage (NCBI taxonomy): Eukaryota > Metazoa > Chordata > Mammalia > Primates > Indriidae > Indri > Indri indri. The sequence goes on from RJWJ010003296.1 coordinate 47,483, forward strand.
CATTACCGTTTGCTGTGCTGAATATGAGGGTTCCAAGGGCGCGACGATAACAAGTCATGTTCCCTCCTTAGTTATGTGTACAGCTCAGGATTCATTTATTTAAGCAGCCGTGCTGGCATTCAGTGAGGCTTCTCTGCCATCAGCCCTGCTTCTAGAACACGAAAGGAAGTGGTGTATGATAGGAGATTTTTTTCCTCAAGACCCCCTTGTGTTAATTTCTAGTAAGAATACTTCTGGGGGTGGCTTGTTTTATGTTTTGCAATTGGACCGTATTTACGTTTAATTAATTAATTAATTTATTTATTTTTGAGGCAGAGTCTCACTCTCTCACCCAGGCTAGAGTGCAGTGGCATCAGCCTAGCTCACTGCAGCCTCCAACTCCTGGGCTCAAGCTATCCTCCTGCCTCAGCCTCCCGAGTAGGTGGGACTACAGGCATGTGCCACCACACCCAGCTAATTTTTTCTATTTTTAGTGGAGACGGGGTCTCCCTCTTGCTCAGGCTGGTCTCAAACTCCTGGCCTCAGGTGATGCTCCTGCCTCGGCCTCCCAGAGTGTTAGAATTACAGGCATGAGCCACCTTGCCCGGCTGTGTTTTTTAAAAAAATTAAAATAACAGCAAATAATGTATTTTCATTGCAGAAAAAAAATTACAACAGCATAGAGAGGAAAAAAACAAAAGTTCCCCTTCAACACTTTGTTCCCCAAAACTATCCTGTTCCTGTTCTGGGCCGTGACTGTGCCATTGATTTGATATGCATCTTTTTATTGAGAAATTTTTCCTTTTTTTTCCCTTCTATTTTTTAATTTTTTTTTTATTTCAGCATATTACGGGGGTACAAATGTTTAGGTTACATATATCGCCTTTACCCCACCCGAGTCAGAGCTTTAAGCATGTCCATCCCCCAGAAGGTGCACACCGCACCCATTAGGTGTGTGGAAAATTTTTACTTTTTAAATTGCCATATAGGCATGGTGCGGTGGCTCACACCTGTGATCCCAGCACTTTGGGAAGCCAAGGTGGGAAAATCACTTGAGGCCAGGAGTTCCAGACCAGCCTGAGCAAGAGCGAGACTCTATCTCTATAAAAATAGAAAAATTAGGCAGGCGTGGTGGTGGTACCTGTATTCCCAGGTACTCAGGAGGCTGAGGCAGGAGGATCGCTTGAGCCCAGGAGTTGGAGGCTGCAGTGAGCTGTGATCATGCCACTGTACTCCAGCCTGGGTGACAGAGTGAGACCCTGTCTCTAAAATAAATAAATAAAATTACCACACAGTAAAATGGACTACTTCTTGGTGTGCTGTTTTATGCATATTAACCCATTAACAGAGCTATACAACCATTCCCATAATCAAGATATAATCAGTCTTATCATCACTCGGACACTTCCCCACCCTCCCGGCGACCACAGATCTCTTCTCTACCTCTAGAGTTTTCTCTCGACTCTAACAAAAATCTTATATTTGGATTCATATTCTTGAAACCGATTTTTTTTTTACTTTGAGTACAGTCCATCTTTATTATTCCTGGATGGTGTACTTGGCGAATTTGCCTACTCGATAAAATTTATGGGTCACCCCCAAATCAATACTCTCGGCACATTTCCGGTCATTTGGGGGACACTCAAGAAAGGTGAGTCTCAAATTTGAAGTCAACCAGGTGACACTCCGCCTTCTGGTGTCTGCCCTAATACTGCGGATTTGTGCAATTCTCTTTGTGAGGATTAAAACAATTGTCCTTTTTTGCGGTATATTGGGTGCCATGGTTTTAGCATTTTGGTGTGTGCATTTTTCGTTGTTGTTAGTGGTGGCGGTGGATTTGGCTGTTTAAAACAGCCCCCAAGCATGGTGCTGAAGTGCTGTCTAGTGTTTCTAAGCGCGCGCCATGGAGAAAATCCATGTGTTAGGTTCAGGCGTGAGTTCTAGTGCTGTTGGCCGTGAGTTCGGTGTTAACGAATCAATGATGTATGTTAAATAAGGTGTCTTTTAACAGATGCATACATAAAACAAGGTCGTGCATTGATGCATTGATAAAAATGTTGTGGGAAGCTTGCAGGAACCTAACCCCGTGTCTCCCCTAAGAACAAAGGTTCAGTGTTCCAGCATTTGCTAATTCCATGTTCCAGGGGACTTCATACAACAGAACTATGGCACATAACGAGAATCATTATCTCCTTTCCTGTCCTAGGTGGTTTCCTATCACTGTGGTTTAAAATTTATGAATTCAGGCTTGTCATTTCCCATTTAGAATCCTTTGACCGCAAATGCCCTTTTTTTTTTGGTTATATTTTTATCTGCGTGTAAATCTTCAGTCCTCTGTTGCAACGTTCATAAGATGATCCAAAACCCCTGGTCTATGTTTCAGTGGGGGGTAGGGGGGTCCCCGCGCTCTGCCAACCCTGGTGCCAGGGAGTGTCCCAGTGGCTTTCAGGTTTTAAGAAACACATTTCGTTCCCAGCGGAGCGAGATCTGCTGTTCTGCGTGGCCAAAGGCAGACTAGCTCGGCGTTCCCGTTGGAGTTCAAAGCGGATTTGGGAGGATTAACATTGGATTTTAAGTCTGGCGTTTTCTCCAATTCCTTAAGGGTGGTGTCCCATCATGTTTATATAAAATCCCCTGTTCTTGCATTCAGGAATAGCAGGATGTTACCACCAGCTTCTTGGTCTCTCCTGTGCCCTCGTGGAAATGTGGAAAACATAAAGTTCATTCCAAAAACTGCAGTTTATCACGGTAATTTAGGCGTCTCTTTGCTCTCCCTGCTGTAAGGCTGCAACCTTATTTTTCCCGAGAGTTCCCCTGCGTCCCGCAGCATGAGAGCCTAGCGCACCAGGATGCCCAGCGAACGTTTGTTGAATGAATACAGGAGTGATTTCCGCATGGCCGACTTGCCGCGTCCACAACCTGCCACTTGTCACAGTTCCTCCATCTCTGTTTCTTGGCGCGAGTTCAATTTTGAGAGTCATTCTTTGGGGCAGGCAGAGAATCTTAAGGGTCTCTGATGCCCCACAGTGTGTCTAAGCTCTAAGTTCTGTGGGTAGTAAGTCTGGGAATTGGTTCTACATGGCTCAGATGGGAGAATAACAGGTATCCCCGTTCTTGTCTGTTCTTTGTAGCTTTTAGGATGCTGTTTTCATCGTTTACAGGTGAGGAAAGTGAGGCGGGCAGGGAGGTTGATGAAGCGGACAGGACCACACAGCTGGCAGGTGGCACAGCTGGGAGGCAGAAGCCAGGTCTGTGGTGTTTCTAGGGTGCCCCGAAACCGGTATGGGTGGCGTCCTGACACCTAAACCCAAGGCCTGTTTGGGCAGGACCCCCTGAAATGAGGAGGAAGCGGTTTTAAGACTGGAAAGAATGCAGAAAGGAACGTGTGGGCCCCAGAACAGGTCACCGGGAGCGTTTTAAGAATGCTGTGAGTGAAGAATGAGGACCTTTATGATTGAAAGCAGAAGATAGAAAACTCTTAGCATCATAAAGGGTTTCAGAATCTTCTAGAGATCCCCTTCCCTGCCCTGCCCCCAACGCATCCCCTCCGCTGTTTTCACAGTGGAGAGAAAACCAGGCAAGAAGGGGACAGCTCTCATGTCAGCCTTCTCTCCTTCTGGAAAATTCTGATTCAAGGTCAGCACTGCCCAATATAACCTTTTGCTTTGACATTAATGTCCTGTATCTGCTGTGTCTGGTGTGGCAGCCACTATCCGCATGTAGCTCTTGAACTCTGGAAACTGTGGCCAGACTGAATTTCTAATTTTATTTCTCTGTGATTCATTTAAATGTTAACATATACTTCATTTATTTTCTTTTTTTTTTGAGACAGAGTCTCACTCTGTCACCCAGGCTGGAGTGCAGTGGCATCATCACAGCTCACTGCAGCCTCCAACTCCTGGGCTCAAGCGATCCTCCTTCCTCAGCCTCCCGAGTAGCTGGGACTACACGTGCCACCACCACGCCCAGCTAATTTTTCTATTTTTGTAGAGACAGGGTCTCAGTCTTGCTCAGGCTGGTCTCGAACTCCTGAGCTCAAGCAATCCTCCCGCCTCGGCCTCCCAAAGTGCTAGGATTACAGGTGTGAGCCTCTGCGCCCAGCCAACATACACTTTTATTTAACTTTAATTGGTTGAAACATTTAAAAAAAAATCAATACTCGATTCTGTTATTGGAAAACCCTCGAGTATGTTTGGAACAACTTGGGTAAGTGAACCTGCATTTTCAACGATCCCTTTTATGAAATCTACATGCACAGATGGAGAATTTCCGATGAAAGCTGAGCCTCCGATCTGAGATGGGTCACTAGGATAAAATACTGCATCTTTAAGGCTTCTTGCGGAAGAAAGAAAAAACTCCTGTAGACAATCTCATTATTCATTTTTTAGTATCGATTACATGTTGAAATGACATTTTTGGATACATTGGGTTAAATAAAATACATTTCATTTCTCTTGTTTCTCTTTTACCTTTTGAAAGAAAACTGAAAATTCCATATGTGGCTCAAATTGAATTATATTTCTTTTTTTTCTGTCTGCCTTTTTTTTTTTTTTTTTTTTTTTTTTTTTTTTTTTTTTTTTTTTTTTTTTTTTTTTTTTTTTTTTTTTTTTTTTTTTTTTTTTTTTGGTGACTCTTTTTTTCTTTATTTCAGCATATTACTGGGGTACAAATGTTTAGGTTACATATATTGCCTTTGCCTCACCCGAGTCAGAGCTTCAAGCGTGTCCATCCCCCAGAAAGTGTGCACCCCACCCATTAGGTATGAATATACCCATCCGCTCCTCCCCCGTCCCATTACTGGGCATCTACCCAAATGAGTTGAATTATATTTCTAACCCTATACTTCCCTGGTCACTCACAGGCACAAGCCATAGTTTGTCATTGCCCTTGACCTTAAAATGAAGTAGGCAGAACTGAATAATTCTTACTGCACTGTTCCTTTAGGTTTTAGTCCTGATGGCACCTCCTCCAGGAAGTCTTCCTTGGTTGGACCAGACCGAGGCAAATAGCTCAGTTGTTTTTTTTTTTTTATTATCTTGTCTAGCTCCTGAAACTCTCTTTGATGACATCAGTTATATTTTAAGTGGATTTTGGGTAGTCACTTAGACTGTAAGTTCAGGGACATCTTGGAACAGTGTTCAGCCCGGATCAGGTCCTCAGTGGATATTTGCTGTGTAGACAAGCTTTCTCCAGGTTGTTGCTGTGCGAAAATGATTTCATCGCTTCCTGATTTAAGTGGCATTCCGTTGCTTCTCCATTAGGCGTATTGTAGAAAGAACAAAGGCATGTTTACTAATATTTACTAATATTTGAGTAAACCTGTAGCATGGCAGTGAGGCGCGCAGAGGCTGCGTCCGTCTACTGAGATGCGATCCTAGAGCTGTTGTGTCCTTAACACTCAGCCTATGGGAGCCTCGATTTGCACATCACAAAAATGGGCATGTAGGTGGCACCTCCTCTTGAGACCGTTTTTAGAATTTAGCCTGAGTTTGTGCACATCAGAGCTGGGGCCAAGTGTTTTATTAACACATAGCAAGTTCTCAGAAAATATGAGCTACTTCCTCGTCATTCCCCATCCCTACCTGTGTATAGAGTGGCCATTAACCAGGTACTACCTATTAAGAACTTGAACATCCTTCGGTTCCCACCCAGAGGTATTAAAAGCCAGCAGAGAAGTCCCTGCATCTATTGCTGGCACCATTTCTAACACCCTCTGGGTATTTTCTTGTCCCAATGGCAAATTGCTCTATTGTCTTCAACTAATGGGGACACATACGGCTTTAATGAATTAAGAGTTTGATTCATGGGAGATTTAACAAGAAAAGCAATTCTTTATTGTCTTCTGCAATTCTGGCTGTTTCCTCTTGTATTAAAACCACTTTGGGGAGATAGAATTCACATGGCCTAAAATTCATGCCACGTTAAGCATGCAGTTAGGTGGTTTGGTATCAATACATTCAGAGTTGTGCAACCATGGCCACGGTCAATTTTAGACCATTTTCATCATCCCCAAAAGAAACCCCATACCCTTTAGCTATAACTCCTCATTACCCTCTATCCCCAGCCCCTGGCAACCACTAATCTACTTTCTGTCTCTATGGATTTACCTATTCTGTGATATTTCACATAAATGGAATCACACACGATGTAGCCTTTTGTGTCTGGGTTGGCTTTTTTTCGCTGAGCATAACATTTTGAAGGTTCGTCCGTGTTGGAGCACGAACCAGAGCTTCGTTCCTTTTTATGGTTGAGTAATCTTCCAGAGTGCGTTGATTCATTTATCAGCTGACAGACAGCTGGGCAATTTCCACTTTGTGGCTATTACGAAGTGTCGCGCCGGACATCTGCGCACACATCTTTGTGTGGACGTATGGTTTCGCTTCTCTTGGGGAGAGCCTAGGAATGGAATTTCTGGGTGACAGGGAAACTGTTTGCCGTTTTGAGGAACGGCTAGACTGGTTTCCACAGCAGCGGTACCATTTAACTTCCCTGTCCGTGACAGGAGAGGGTTCCAGCGTTTCTGCATCGTCACTTACGCTGGTTAGCGTCTGTCTTTTCAATTTTAGCCATTCTAGCGGGGAAGATGTCGTATCTCATGGTGGTTTGAATTTGCATCTCCCTGATGTTAATCTTTTAATGCACGTTCATGTGTCTGATTTCGGCTCTGCCATGGCCTGGGAAGGATGGTGGGCAGGTATTCTTGGCACCTGGAGTGAATGTGTGTGTGTGTGTGTGTGTGTGTGTGTGTGTGTGTGTGTGTGTGTGAGAGAGAGAGAGAGAGAGAGAGAGAGAGAGAGAGAGAGAGAGAGAGAGAGAGAAATGAAATGTAGAGTGTGAGGATCAGGCTTGAGAAACCCAGGTCTGTGGCCGAGTTTAAGACTGTGATGCCAGATAGAATACGGGATACCCAACTGAATTTAAATTTCATATGAACAATGAGTAATTTTTTTTTTAAGAGACAGGGTCTCTCTCTGTCACCCAGGCTGGAGTGCAGTGGCGCTATCACTGCAACCTTGAACTCCTAGGCTCAAGCAATCCTCCTGCTTCAGCCTCCCAAGTAGCTGGGACTATAGGTACCACCACCATGCCAGGCTAATTTTTTTTCTGTTTTCTGTAGAGACAGGGTCTCGCTATATTGCCCAGTCTGGTCTCGAACTCCTGACCTCAAGCGATCCTCCCACCTCAGCCTCCCAGAGTGCTGGGACTACAGGTGTAAGCCACCTCACCCAGCCAACAATGAGTAATTTTTTAAGGATAAGTATGTCGCAAACATTGCATGGGATGGATATACTTATCCTAAAAAAAAGGTATTCGTTGCTTATCTGAAATTCAGATGTAACTGGACATTCTGCGTTTTTATTTGCCGACCCTGGCAACCCTGCCTGTCCCTGGTGGGCTGCATGTCCTTGGCCAATCGGCTTTGCCTGTGGAGCTCCAGACTTGTCATCTGAAGGGTGGGGGTGGGGCTTGCTGGGAGGCGTCGACGGCGTGTTAAATGTGGCGATCTCTGTGTATGGAAGCCTCAGACTGGGCTTGGGTGGCACGAGTATGGGGGCGTTGGAACTGGCCTCCTTGTCCCCTTGAAGCTGCCTCCCAGCCTGGGTTTGGCCTCTGCAGGGCCCCTGCTTGGCTCAAACACCGAGCAGCAAGTGTCAAGGGCAGCGGTGGGGGTTTACTGGTAGCCGAGTTCCAGGGCTCCCCACACCAACTTCCTAGTGAGTGAGTGAATACGTGTGTGTTTTCCCTTGACTCAGTCTAATCCATTCTGCAGTGTGGAATGTGACCCAGGAACATTGCTACTTTGTTTTGCTCAACTGTTTTCTTTCTAATTTGTGCTCTTTTTTTTTTTTTTTTGCCTGTTGTTCTCAGGGTGGATTTTTAAGAGGATTTACTATTCTTCTTTGGAACAATCTGTTTGCCTCCAAGATATTGGGGGAAAGTTTAGTGTCTTGGAGTTGTGTACTGAGACTCATATTCCAGGAGCTGAGGGCTGTGTTGTGTGTGCGTATGTTGTGTGTGCATATGTTGTGTGTGTGTGTGTGTGTATGCGTGTGTGCGTGTGTTGGCAAGGAGAAGCTGTCTAAAGAGTTTGATTCTGACAAATGTTAACTCAAGGATAAGGGATGCAAAGAGAAGGGAAAAGCCCACGTTGGTATACAGAGGAAAAGAAATCAGGGAAGGCTGCCTGGAGGAGGTGGTGTTTGAACTGGATCTTGCAGGATGATGGGCTGGATTTAGAAATAAGAAGCTAAGGTATAAAAAGGGCTTTGCCAGCCAAAAGATAGACTGTTATATGTTTGGGGGAATGAAACAACAATAACAACAAAACAGCTGACACGAACGGAGCACCTACTATGTTTCAGGCCCTGCTTAAGTGCTGGCCCTGCAAAATTTCACTGCTTCCCCCTCACAGATCATGTCACAGAGAAGGACTCAGGGAGCCCCGGAGTTGCACAAGAGCAGCGGGCAGACCTGTTTAGTGAGGTGCAGAGGACGGAGGGGTGGAATCTTGCGGGCTACAAGAGGGAAGTGCAGGGTGATGGGGAGCCATGGAGGGTGTCGGAGCTCAGGAGGGCCCACCTTCAGAAGAACGAGCACGCAGGGCGCTTGCGCAGTGGACATCAGACTCCCCAGGAAGGCCTTGCTCTCCCCAGGCGAAAGGTAATTAGGTCTTGACGGTCAGTCAGGACGCCAGGCCGGGAAGAAGAGAGCCCACAAGGTGGGAGAACTGAGGAAACACATGCACTCAGCTCTCCTTGCCCCACGCCTCATGCAGGCACCTTTATCCCCATAGATCAGTTCCTGAAGTTCCTCGACACGGACGCACCAGGGATGCCTCCCCTCTCCCCGTCAGCACCTACCTTGTTGCTCAATCCCCTATAATCCTATTGTCCCAATTGCATCATATCAGAGGCGACGATTTTTGAAGGCTTCTAACAGGGCCTGCCAAAGGAATTATTTTCTTTGCCTTCCGCAAGTAATTACTGAGGCGTGGGGTGCTTGACGAGGAAAGCCATTCCTGGGGCTGGCTGCAGCATTTGTGGGGCCCAGGTCGCATGCCTGTGAACTTGGCTTTGCCCTTGGTTCTTCTAATCCTTCCATGGGTGTATCTTTCTCTACTCACTTGTCCTGCTTTGCACTTTCTTCCCCTTCTAGTGTGTCCCGGCATGGATATCCGGAACAACCTCACCAGGTTGCATGAGCTGGAGAACTGCTCCGTCATCGAAGGGCACTTGCAGATACTCTTGATGTTCAAGACGAGGCCCGAAGATTTCCGAGACCTCAGTTTCCCCAAACTCATCATGATCACTGATTACTTGCTGCTCTTCCGGGTCTACGGGCTGGAGAGCCTGAAGGACCTATTCCCCAACCTCACGGTTATCCGGGGCTCACGCCTCTTCTTCAACTACGCGCTGGTCATCTTCGAGATGGTTCACCTGAAAGAGCTCGGTCTATACAACCTGATGAACATAACCCGGGGTTCTGTCCGCATCGAGAAAAACAATGAGCTCTGCTACTTGGCCACGATCGACTGGTCCCGTATCCTGGATTCGGTGGAGGATAATTACATAGTGTTGAACAAAGATGACAACGAGGAGTGTGGGGACATCTGTCCGGGGACTGCCAAGGGCAAAACCAACTGCCCTGCCACCGTCATCAATGGGCAGTTTGTGGAACGGTGTTGGACTCACAGTCATTGCCAGAAAGGTATGACAGGGGTACGGGGTTCTCTAAGCAGTTTCTCATGCCTTGTTCTAAAGGCTTGGCCATTCAGGAGGGGCTTGGGGACAGAAACTTGTGGCATTCTCTTGTGGCCCAGGGGGTGGCAAACTTTTTCTGTGAAGGCTCAGATACTAAATACTTTAGACTTTTGCAGGCCCTATGGTCTCTGTCGCAACTACTCAGCTCTGCCATTGTAGCGGGCACACGGCCACAGATGTGCGTGTGGTTGTGTTTCAATAAAACTTTATTTACAAAAACAAGTCGTGGGCCGGATTTTGAGGATTCCACTTCACCACCTCTTGTGCCAGACAGTGAATGTTTTTCCTGCTTGGGAGAAGAGTATGGAGTTGGTTTTAAAAAAAAAAACCAAAAATACAAGCTTGTTTCTTACCTGAGTATAGAAATCAAATTGCTCCTAATAGAGATTTGGAAAAAGAAATGTGTAAAGGGGGAAAAAAAAGCAAAACGTCTGTCTTATTCCACAGTGCACATTGCAGAATTTATTAGGGGTGCTTCCTTCTAGCGGGTATTTGCTAGATCTGTTGTGTCTTAATTTCCTTAACTTTTCCTGTTATTGGGCATCAAGATTATTTTCAGTTTTCACAAAGAGACGGATGAACATTTTGGAGTCAAAGCTTTAGCTAGTGTTTGTTTCTTTAGGCCTACTTTCCAGAAGTGAAATTTCTAGGTCAGAGGCTTTTGATATAGATTGCCAAATGGCTTTCCGGAAATGTTGTACCAACGGATGCTCCTCCTAGCATTGGAGGAGAGGGAATACCTTGGCCAGCTTTGAGTGTCATTTGGAAAGTCTTTCATAATGTACCGTGGCGGGGAGGAACTGTTGTGACGTCATTGGTTCTATTTGCATTTCTTTGACTGCTGTCAGGGTTGAACCTTTTAAAACATTTTTGTTTATCACTTGGGTTTTATCTTCCTGTTCATATCCCTTGCGCGTATATCTTTTAGTGCGTCAATGAGCTTTGAAAAAGTCATCTGTGTGCGGTTTTCATCGACGAAGGCAATGAAGCCTTTGCCAATTGCATTTTTTGTTTGTTTGTTTGTTTAGTGGTTGAAAATGCCTTGGGATGTGTTTTGCCAGAGAAGCTTAAAACGTTTATGGGGTTCAGAGCTTGATTTTTGCATGTCAGATGTACTTTATGCTTAGAAAATTTCTTTCTATCCATAAGAGAAAAAGTGTTCCCCCAATTTTCTAATTTCAGTTATTATATTAATAATTTTTTAAAACTTTCGTCTTCAACACGAGATCTATTTGGTGTGTGATTCAATAGAGGTGTCAATTGCCTCCCAAATAACTAGTTGGGAACTCGATGCTATTTATTGCAAAAATCTACCTCTTCGCCATTGCTTTTGGGTCTGTTTCTGGGTATCTGTAGATAGGTCTGCCTTTCCTTGCACTAGGACTGGTAATTCTTCCAGTCACCATAGTTTTATGATGTTTCGACATCCAAGAAAGCGATTCTGCACACATACTCATTGCTTGTTTATTGTTTCATGGACCTCTTTCATATGTTTCCCTGGGAAGAATTAGCGAACGTGACATTGAGGCGGTAGAAAGTAAGTGGGTTGCTTAAGGGTTGTATCACAAAAGATAGGGGAGGGCAGAAAGGAGGATATTTTCACCTTAGCCCAAAGCTATGGGGAAGCCACACAGAATGAGTGAGACCTGAATAGAACCCTTGAAATTGTCTGTGAGGACTCCCATGGATGCCTGGGGAGGAGGCTCCAAGGCACTCCTCCGTCCCCGAACAACCATGGGATATGGTTGGATGCTTGGATGGTAAGGAATGGGAGGTGAGAGAGTTGAGGAAGGGGGACTGGGCTAGAGAAGAGAGATGAGGGAGGGGACAGTTATTACTAGAGTGCAGAAACATCTTGAGAACGTTGTAGGTCAGGGACAAAGAGAAGCTCAACTATGACCAGAGAGGTTACTTAACTTGTCCAAGGTCACACAGCCAATAAAAGACAGAGCTGGGGTTTGTGCTAAGTCTATGCAACACGCACACACACAAAACATGTTTTTCGGGGGGAGGTGGGAGGAGTGTCCCCTCTGTTTAGAAACAGAGGAGCTACTTCTAGCTGGGACACCAGGGCTGAGTCCTTCAAATTTAGGTGCTTGTTTGTAAATGCTCCGGCGTCACCCATCTTGAGATACAATTTAAGACATTTCTCTATGGAGTTATTTTCCTCTCTGTTTTAGTCAAAATATCCAGAAGGGCTTTTTCTGCTGTCGAGTCTGCTGTTCCCTGATGTTTTGAGTGGATTTAAAAAAAAAAAAAAAATCTTTTGCTATCGAGAACTGGGCTCGCTTTACTGGCACTGGGCGTTTCGTCACCCGGGGAAGGCGAAGCCACACGTATTGCTGCGCCCAGCACCTCCCAGGGGTACCGGGCTCCTGGCATCTGGCATTTTTATCTCAGCCACCCGTCCCCAGGTGTCCCGCCGTGTCCTGGTAACGATGTCAAGCATGATCGTTTTTTGAACGGCTGCCCCTGTCTGTTGAAAACTCAGCCCTGGCTTTATTTTTCCTCTTCGATTTCTTGAATTGCGGTGGAACGCACGTAACATAGAATTTGCCATCTTAATCATGTTTTAAGTGCACGGCTCAGCGGCTTTAAGTACACACACGTGGTTGGGCAACGGTCACCACCCTCCGTCTCCAGAACTTCCTTGTCTTCCCAAACGGACACTCTGTCCCCGTGAAACACTCACCCCCCAGCCCCCTCCCCAGCCCCGGGTGTGAATCTGATGACTCCAGGCACCTCCCGTGAGTGGATCACACAGGATTTGTCCTTTTGTGACCGGCTTATTTCACAGAGCATGACGTCCTCAGGGTTCATCCACGTGGTAGCCTGTGTTGGAAATTCTTTTCTTTTTAAGGCCGAATCATGGTCCACTGTAGGGATCTAGCACATTCTGCCTGTACACTCACCCGTCAGTAGACACTTGGGTTGCTTCCCCGTGTTAGCAACTGTGCATCGCGCCGTCGTGAACACGGGTCGACAGCCTCCGCTTTTAAACACTCACGTTGACACTTGCTGCCGCAGCTTTGGGAGGCTTATTGACCATCCGGTCGGATTTCCAAACACAAAACAGACTGAGCCTTTAGAGGCGACCCCCTTGTCTTAGGCGACAGAAACAGCTCGGTGGAAAACTACTGATCGGTTTTTCTCTTGCCGTAGAATCTTCTCGAACGCTTCCTCTGGCGTCTGTAGTCACCATCCTTTTTCTCACACAGTCGCCAGTTTCTGGAAGCATCTGGGGATGGGTCAACCTTTGGAATGAAGGTGCCGGATCGTGACTCTATCTCATTTAAACCTTGTCTACAGGGTCCGCCCCATCTTCCGTCTGTCCCCCAAACACTAACGCTATCTTGGCAGAGAGAGAGAGAGCGAAGGAAGCTTTCCAATGGTTAAAAGAATTGAAAGGAAAAAAAAAAAAAAACTCACTGTGGTGGGTGCCGATGGCCGGAGCTCTTTCTGTCAATCATCTTGTTTATGGATTTGGGGTGAAGATGCCAGAAGAAGCCAAATGCAAAGAGCCTTGAATGGGGAGAGTGGAGATGGGGTCTAGGCGACACGTTTATTGACAGCCTGCTGCGTGCCAGGCTCTGGAGTACTTGGGGCATAGGAGAGACATTGAACACATGATCCGCACACTAGGGAGAAGTGGGGAGTTACAAGGGGGAGATCTCTGTGGACGGAAGCCTAAGATGAGGCCCTAAACCAGTCTTCGGAGTCAGAGAGCATCTCCCCCTTAAAATTGGGGTTTCGTTAAGTTCCCAGAGGTCAGCCTCCTCGGAACCATTTCTGGGTAGTTATGAGAAGTGCTCGGGGTCAGGCAGAACTGGCTTCGGGTACCATTTTGCCGTTCACTGGTCACGAGCTGGATTCAAGCCTCAGTTTCCCCATCTGAAAAATGGGGCTTGCAATGGAACCTGCTTCTTAGGGTTGTGGTTTGGGGGTTAAATGAGAAGGTGCAAGGAGTGTACTCAGCTCAGCGCCTGGCACTCCGTGACTGCTCCGGAAGCTTCCAGTAAGCAAACGCCATGGGCCCACCCTTTCTGGGCAGACCAGCTGCCGGGCGACGACCTGCCTCATTTCTGACTTTGGTTTTGATGCAGGCAGATCTCGTGACCTGCCGATGGGACGTGGGTGCCAGACCTACAGCCTCAGAGGGAAGGCCACCTCGATCACCTGATACTACAGCTTAGGATGTTCTAGAAACTCCTACTTCTGGGCATTTTAAGGAAACCACAAGGCTTGCCTGGCCGGCTGCTCTAGCCAAACCCACTGGCATTTTCTTCCTGGGAGGTCACCCCAGCTGCTTGTTGCCGATCAGAGGGGTGGGCGAGGCCGGGACATGCTGGGTGCCAGGGGAAACCAGCTGGCGATGTCACATGTGGACTTTGGCACCGAAGCGAGGGTGGGGGGCGGCTGAAGGCAGCAAATCCCTCCTCCCCGGGTCTGAGATGACAGCCCCGCGTCAAACTCTCTGAAAGCGTGGTGCTCTAGTGACCACGTTAAATACCAGATTTTTAAAAGCACGCATGTAAATCCATGCTCTTGGAGGGCTTGATGTTCCACAGAATTTTTAGCAGCTTGCGGAAACTCTCTGCTTCTTTTTCTTCTTCTGTTTTTAAAGTTTACCTTGATATTTTAATCATCAGAATCACCTTTGCAGCAAAGGCTGGTGCGCGCCAGCTGCAGTTCGAGTGCCTCTGAGGCTTGGGAAGGAAGGAAGGAAGGAAAGAAGGAAGGAAGGAGAAAAAAGAAATTGGAGCCTTTTCTTCCTGGTTCTTTCTGGAGTTGGGAAAAGCTGGGTTGAGAGGGTGAAGAAAACAAAAAACAAACAGAAAAAGAAATTAGAAGACACATCCCTTAGAATTTGCTTCTGCCAACATTCTGGCTGCCTTCTCTGTTCTCTGATCTCTCTTCCATCCCGTCTGGACTCAGCTGCCTCTCCCATCAGACTAAGCTTCGAAGACAGGGACTGTGGCACTTTTATTGCTGTGTCCCTAGCACCCGTCGTGGTACCTGGCCCATAGTCCACAGATGATGACATCTTTAACACATGTTGCCAGCTGATGTTTATTGAGCACTTACTATGTGCTAAGCACTCAACAAGCCATGTGTTATGGGATCTCCACCACAGCCTATGAGGGTATGTTATTCCCATTTTACAGAAGAGGAAACTTAGGCTTCGACTATGATTAAGAGACTTGCTCTAGGAGACCTAGCTGGGAAATAGTTTGACCTCAGGTTTGGCTGGTGTAAGGCTCTCGCCCAGAGGTCAGCAAACTACAGCCTGTGGGCCACATCCAGTTTTGAGCTGTTATTTTTTTATACGGGCTAAGAATGGTTTTTGAACACTTTTACGAGCTAAGAATTTTTTTTTCTTTTTTTTCGAGATAGGGTCTCGCTCTGTCGCCCAGGCTAGAGTGCCGTGGCGTCATCATAGCTCACTGCAGCCTCCAACTCCTGTGCTCAAGCGATCCTCCTGCCTCAGCCTCCTGAGTAGCTGGGACTACAGGTGCTCACCACCACACCTGGCTAATTTTTCTATTTTTTGTAGAGACCAGTTCTCACTTTTGCTCAAGCCGATCTCGAACTCTTGACCTCAAGCCATCCTCCTGCCTCTGCCTCCCAGAGTGCTGGGATTACGGGTGTGAGCCACCGCACCTGGCCTAAGAATTTTTTTTATACTTTTAAAATATTGGGAGGGGGAGAAAAATCCAAAGAAGGGTTATAGTTCATAACAGTTGAAAATTATATGAAATTCACATTTGTGTCCATCAATAAAGTTTTATTGGAACATACTACGCTTGTTCATTTAGGTATCCTCTGTGGCTGCTTTTGTGCTACAAGGAGAGAGTTCAGTCATTATGACAGAAATTGTGTGGTCCACTAAGCCTAAAATATTTACTGTTTGGTCCTTTACAGGAAAAAAATGTGCCAACCTCTGATCTTGGCTAGTCACCTTGTAAAAATAGCGGGCCGATCAGGGATAGAGGCTGTTTCCAGTGGAAGCTGGGAGTGTCCCAGCATCAGGCAACACAGTCCGCTGCCCCGTGCTGGTACCAAGGGGAAGGGTCTGCAAAGCATCGGATGCCATCCTTGCCCCTCCAGAGCTCTCGGTTTGGCTGGGGCGTGTAGGAAATGTCACAAGCCAAGGCAGGTCCCCTACCCCCCCACCTCCACCCCCTCCTTCCTCTTAAAGTGAATCATCAGACCGGTGGTTCTAGACACGTTTGGAGCCGGAGCACCTGGGAATCACGATGTTCTCTAGATAACACAGAATATTGATGAATTCCTTCGTGGCTGTGTCACTGTAGTCCGTGCAGAAAAAAATAGGAAAATCTAATGTGGGCACGTGAGTATTGAATGAAAAGGAAAAAAGAAAAAAACATATGATAGACCAAGTAACACAAATGGTGGGCCATTTGAGGTTTTCATTCATCTTTCTTCCTTTTTGTTTTGTCAAAGATCTTTAAAAAATAAAATCTAGGAGGGGGGAAAAAAAAGCACTGTACTGAAAATATTCCGTAGTTATTGTTTAATTTCTTTTTCACGGAGATGATTGGAATTTTTCAAATGAAAAATTAATTTAATTAATTAATTAAATTTTGGAGATGATTGGATTTTGTAGAGCAGGAAAGAGCAAGTGTTCTGGAGAGAATGTTTCTGAGATTCCACCCTCCTCTCTCCAAGGTTGATGATAAATTGTCAGCGGTATTTTTTTTTTTTTTTTTTTGAGACAGAGACTCACTCTGTTGCCTAGACTGGAGTGCAATGGTGTGATCTCCTGGGCTCAAGTGATCCTCCTGCCTCAGCCTCTCAAGTAGCTGGGGACTACAGGTGCCATAACACCATAGCTGGCTAATTTTTAAATTTTTTGTAGAGACAGGGTCTTGCTGTATTGCCCAGTCTGGTCTCAAATTCCTGGCCTCAAGTGATCCTCCCAAAGTGCTGGGATTACAGGCATGAGCCACCATGCCCAGCCACCATTGGCATTTATAAAAGGAGAGAGATTGTTCCAGATTGGAGCAGCTGAGATGTGCCTTTGGTTTGGGTGGCAGATGATGCCAAGAAAGAGGGAAAGGTGTTCCAGGTGGGTGGAATGGCAAAGTTCAGAGGTGTTTTGTGGAGAAGAGAGAAGAGGCTGCTTCGTGCCTTGAAGGGAAGCTTCCTGTGCTCCCACTGCCGTCACGAAGTTTACACTGGGGCTGTGTTCAGGATGGGCTGTTTCCGTCAATATTTGTGTGGACAGCCACGCTGAGACAGGCATTTGACCAGAACCCCAAAGTCCTTGCTGAGTCAGGGAGAAAGTCAAAGAAATAAGTCTAAGGTTACATAAGCCCGAAATGCAGAAAGTACTTTGGTGGGCACAAGAATTCACTGAAGAAAGGTAGACCAGTTGGCTGCGTGGTCACATTCTGCAGATAGTGCCATCTAAAGCTTTAGAGGTGAAGACAAAGACTTAAGAGTTCTCATAAGTGCCCAGCTTCCTGGAGCAGGCTGGGGGGTTCCAGTTAGCAATTGAAAACTACCTTTTTGCCCAGAGAAATAGATTGGCCCGATCCCTTTGGGAAGAAGATGGGCAGAGTGACATACATGAGTTTTTGATGGTGGCTCCCCCGTTTGCTGTCTGCTAACTGGAGGTAACTGGTCTGACAAGTTTTTCTTTTTCTCCCTCTGAACCTGATGAAATTCATTGACCAGTTATTTCCCGTGTCACCGGACCCATTGTCAGAATTAAGATCTGTTCTTTGTGACCGAACACCTGAAATGCCCCAGGGAGGTCCCTGGGGGAACCTCAGCTCACGTCAGCCTGGGAAGCTCAGGTGCCCTCTTTGGCCTTTGTTTCTGCACGCACCTGTGCCTGGCAGAACCTTCCTTTTTGCAGTAAAGGGAAGTGAGGAGGGGGAAACTTGGTTAGAAGCCATGGGAGTCAATAAAAATAAAAAAGAAACAATAATAATAAAAGGAAGAGTAGGAAACAGGCCAGGTGCAGTGGTGGCTGACACCTGTAATCCTAGCACTCTGGGAGGCTGAGGTGAGAAGATTGCTTGAGGTCAGGAGTTCAAGCCCAGCCTGAGCAACATAGCAAGACCCCATCTCTACAAAATAAAAATTAAAAAAATTAGCTGGGCTAAAAAAGGTTGAGTGTGGTGGCATGTGCCTGTAGTCCCAGCTACTCGGGAGGCTGAGGCAGGAGGATCACTTGAGCCCAGGAGTTTGAGGCTACAGTGAGCTATGATGATGCCACTGCACTCTAGCCAGGACAACCAAATGAGATTCTGTTTCAAAAAAAATAAAAATACAAATAATGTCAAGAGTGGGAAACCAACAAGAAAGAATTGGCTTTCCTTTAGCACTGCATCGCCTGCTCGCAGCAGATTGGGCTACTTCCGTCCAATGACAGGTCTGGGAAGTGGATGCTGATGTCCCCACACGCTGGATGTAGCATGATCGTCACATTGGCATTGGGGGGGTGGGGGACCCGGTCGATAAAGCCTGCAGGTGTCCAACCTGTGGAGGGTTTTGGGTCAGGGTTTCCTTTGACTTCTGTATCCTAGACGTTCCTTTGCCTCTTGTTTTGTCCCCTGCAAGGAGGGTCTAGAGTCTTTAATGATGCATATGGCTCTTCGGCTGCAGCGCAGAAAGGCCGGCTGGTCGGCTTTAATACCAGATGTTTCCAAGCACTCGCCTATGGAGGGAAAACATTCTCCTTTGAAGATCTGATAAGGGCAGGGTTTAACGCGCTGGCACCGAGTCATGTTGACACGGAGTGTGTGTTGTTTACTGACCACCTGTAATGCCTGTCAGCTGGTGAGCGGGGCTCTTGTGCCAGGCTACCTGACTGGCGGTGTGGCAGTTAAAGCCTTTCACATTTGCAAAGACATTGGCTCTCAGAGCAGGACATATGCAAAGCGAGACAGGTTTGATCTGAACTGGTCAAGATTTCTTTTTCTTTAAATTTTTTTTTTTTTTATTATGGAAAGATACACATACGATTTACCATTGGTGACATTTAATACATTCACAATGCCGTGCAATCGTCCCTACTGTCTAGTTCTAGAACATTCCATCACCCCCAAAAGAAACTGCTCATTGGCAATCTCTCCCCATCCCCTCTCCCACCCCCTGGCGCCCACAAAGCCACTTTGTGGCTCTGTGGATCTGCCTGTTCTGGACATTTTACATAAACGGAGTCTCACACTGTGTGTCCTTCTATGTCTGGCGTCTCTCACTGAGCACGACACCCTCAAGGTCCCTCTAGGTTGCAGCCTGTGTCAGAGCCTCGTCTCTTTGTACGCTGGGTAATATTCCACCATATGGATATATCACGTTTTGTTTATCTGTTCACCAATTGATATACATTTGGGTTGTTTCTACCTTTTAGCTGTGGTCACGAGCGCCGCTACAAAAATTTGCGTGCGGGTTTTTGTTTAAACACCAATCTTCAGTTCTTTGAGGGGATGTATCTAGGATTGGAATTGCCGTGTTGTGTGGTAAGTCTACATTATTGAGTTGTGCTTTCTTTTTCTTTGTTTTTTTTTGGCTTTTGGTTTTATTTTTTAAAAATCTATTTTTTTTTTTTTATGAAAGAAAAGCACAGATTCAGAAAACCACACGAAATGAATGGATAGCCCAATGAGTTCCTCTAAGGTGAACACCTTTGTAACCTCAAACCCTGGTTAAGAAATGGTATTAGTACTTTGCCAGCAACCAACCCCACCCCGCCACCCTGGCACTGTTCCAGGGCGCCATATCCTGGTCACGACCTCCTTCCCCCAACGTGGTCACTGTCCTGTCCTTTCTAGTCAACATCTCCTTCTTTCTGTATAGCTTTGTGTCTCAAGTGTGAATCTCTGGACGAATATTTGGTCTTGCCCATTTGAAAGAAAAAATGGATATGCCCGCTTGGATCTATAGCGGTGGTTCTCGGCTGACGGTGATGTCGTCTCCCAGGGGACATTTGGCAACGTGTGGAGGTGTTTTTGGTTGTCGCGACTTAGGAGTGCGTGCGTGTGCTCTTGGTGGCATCTCGTCGTTAGAGGACGAGGATGCTACTCAACACCCTGCAGCGCAGAGACAGCCCCTGCCACAAAGAATGACCCAGCCGCAAATGTCCATAGCGCTGAGGGTGAGAATCTACAGGAACCCGTCTGTCCCTTCTTACCCCTTACATTTCCCTGCTGAAGAGCTGGGCTCTTTGCCCTGTAGCCTGTCCCCCCGTCTGAATATGTAGCGGCCCGCACGCTCGTGGCACAGTTCTTGCCCCTCTGACCTCTGGACCCAGAGGCAGGGTCAGAGTCAGGTTCTATCCCTTTGATGGACTTTATTTTACGCGTCTCACTCTTACTCAGCACTATTTGTAATAAGCCATTTTTAAAGATGATCGTGCCGGCTACTGTTCTTTTCAGCACAGCTCTGGGTGGTGTGTTCTTTGATGTTTCTTTTTCTTTTTCTTTTCTTTTTTTTCTTTCTTTCTCTTTTCTTTTCTTTTTTTATTTTTTATTTTTTGAGACAAGGTCCAACTATGTTTCCCAGGCTGGTCTCTAACTCCTGGGCTCAAGCGATCCTCCCACCTCAGCCTCCTGAGTAGCTGGGACTACGGGAGCTGCACCACCATGCCTGGCTTTATTCTTTTTTGATATCTGAGAATTGTATTCTGCAGTGAAATGGTCCTCACTAACCTCCCCCTACATCCCCTTTTTAGTTCCGGACACACGAGGCACAGGCCGGAACTTCGTAATGAAATGTTGTGTTCTTTACAAAGGCCAGTTTCTGCAAAGAAAATTATTTTTATAAGCGAGGGAGGGGTGAGGGTTACTTGCAAAGGAATTTTACAAGGGCGAAATAAAAAGCGAGGCGTTTATCTTAGGATTCATGGTCGTGCCGAAGACTCAAAGTGGGCAGAAGATGTTTGACACAAATATCAGGAGGAAAACAGCAGGTGACGCTGAGAAGGGAAAGATGTCCCAAGTGGGGATTAAGGTTGATGAAGAAAAGGCGTTGGAAAATTGTTTTAAAGATGCTAGTGTAGTTCAGAGGACAGCGTTAATTCTTCACAGACTTTCAATTTGGAAAGGACGCCTTCAAAGGATGCTGGAGTGTGGCTTGACTTGATTTGGGGGCATCTGGCCTTGGGGAGTATTACATTTACAAGTGTCTTCTTTTGGGAATTGCAAATACTGGCAAAGGGTATAATGAGAAATAGGCCTTGGGGGATGTGATAAACTGAAGGACGTGTTGTCACCTTGGCTCTCCAGGCTGGAGTGCAGTGGCACAATCACAGCTCACTGCAGCCTCGAACTCCTGGGCTCAAGCGATCCTCCTGCCTCAGCCTCCCGAGTAGCTTGGACTACAGGTGCCAGCACACTCAACTTTTTTTTTTTTTTTTTTACTTTTGTAGAGATGGGGTCTCACTATGTTGCCCAGGCTAGCCTCAAACTTCTGTGCTCCAGTGATCCTCGTGCCTCAGCCCCCCAAAGTGCTAGGATTACAGGTGTGAGCCACCATACCTGGTCTGGCCCTAAGGTTTTTTTTTTGGTTTTTTTTTGTTTTTGAGACAGAGTCTGGCTCTGTTGCCTGGGCTAGAGTGCCATGGCGTCAGCCTAGCTCACAGCAACCTCAAACTCCTGGGCTCAAGCGATCCTCCTGCCTCAGCCTCTCGAGTAGCTGGGACTATAGGCATGCGCCACACCATGCCAGGCTAATTTTTTCTATATATGTATACATTTTTAGTTGTCCAAATCATTTCTTTCTATTTTTTTGTAGAGACGGGGGTCTCGCTCCTTTTCAGGCTGGTCTCAAACTCCTGACCTTGAGCGATCCACCTACCTTGGCCTCCCAGAGTGCTAGGATTACAGGCGAACCACCGCACCCAGCCTGGCCCTGAGGTTTTTGAGAGGATGGATCAAGGTGCCTAAAGTAGACCCAGGTCCCAAGAGTCACAAACTCAGAATCGAAGAGATTGGAAAATGACATGAATGAGTTCCCCCTTGACCCAAAGTGCCAATGTTGCTTACACAGAGGCAAATGGATTTCTGAATTTTTCCCAGCTTGGCAAAGGAGATCTTAAAAAAATTCTAGCCAGCCGGTAGTGGCCTAGGGGAATCCATTCTTCAGAATTCATTCTTGCTAACTCAGTAAGTGTCGGATGGCATGGGTTGTCTGTTTATTTTATTTTACAGGACATTAGGGTATTTATAAAGGGGCTGGGGATGGTGGCACATGCCTGTAATCCCAGCTAATGGGGAGGCTGAGGCAGGAGGATCACTTGAGCTGGGAGTTCAAGACCAGCCTGGGCAACATAGTGAGACCCCGTCTCTAAAAGAAAAAAAAATTAGCCAGGCTTGGTGGCATGAGCCTGTAGTCCCAGCTACTCAGGAGGCTGAGGCAGGAGATAGCTTGAGCCCAGGAGTTCAAGGCTGCAGTGAGCTATGACTGCGCCACTGCACTCCAGCCGGGGCCACAGAGCAAGACCCTGCATCTTAAAGAAAATATATATTTTATATATATTTTATATATATTTATAAAGGGCTTTCCTGGGTTTGGTCATAGCCACAGTTCCCTCATGTTATTTGCCCCTTAAGGTCTTCCGTCTTTCAGTTGCCACTTGTCCTGGGTGCGTGGGTGGGATTCAGGAAGCATCTGGACGTTGAGGGCTCCGCCTTGAATGGTGGTATAGAACCAAACTCGTGAAATTCTAGAGTCGCGCTGTCCAATAAGGTAGCCCCCCTAGCCACATGTGGCAATTTAAGTTGAAATGAAGTAAAATGAAATAAAATTAAACATTTGTTCCTCGGCCACACTCCACTGCATTTAGACAACGCAGACATAGGACATTTCTATTCTTGCAGGAAGTTGTCCTGGGCTGGAGTCAGACAGACCAGCAGTGGAGTCCTGAGTCTGTAGTGAGACCTTGGACAAGCTGTCTTGCTTTTCTGAATGTCTGTTCCCTCCTCTCTAATGAGGAAGGGAATCAGCCTTAAAGGTTTTTCTCAACTTTTAACCCATGTAGCTCCTCTTTTGATAAAAATAAAAATCCTATTCCACCACCCTGATATAAAATACAGCCTTGAGTTTGTTTTTCGATCTCTGTACCTTCTCGAGAGTCCCTGGCGTAGGGGAAGGAGTGGCTCGGGAACAAAGAGGCTATTATAGATACATCCAAGTGAGAACAGGAACAGGAAGGAGAGGAGATGTTGACTGGGGCTCCAAGTGTCATGTCTATGGGTGACCAAGAATGAGGAACGTGCCGGTTCCTCCCTGGGAACTGAGCTTTTCAGCTTAAGCAGAGTAGAATGCGTGTGGGGAAGTGGGCTCAGGCTGGGGAAGGGGCCGTGGGAGGGATGCTTGGCTTGCATTTATCTTCCTGACTCAGCACCGAGTGTCTCAGTCAGCTCATGAGCCTAACAGGAATCTACTCCGACTCACTTAAACCGTGGGGTTTTATTGGGACAACGTAGGGCTTTCTCGTGGAACTTGGGTCAGCTATCTTGTGCTGCGTAACAAACAACCCTGAACCATAACGGCTTTACGCAGCAATCATTTATTTTAGCTCACGATTTGGTGGGTTCTCTGGGCACGTTTTCTGGTCTAGACCCACCAGCGGACCACGACGACGGCCTCTGCTCTTTCCCGTGTCTGGGATCAGGTGATGGGGGGCGGGGGCTGGCGGTTGGCGCTGGCTGTCGGCTGGGATACCCTGATTTTCCTCCCTGTGGCTGCTGTTCATCCTGCAGTTGGCTGGTTTGAGCTTAGATTACATGAGGGTCTCAAGGTTCCAAGAGCGGTGAGAGATCCATTTCTAGAGCACAAATGCTTTTTGTGTTTCTTTTTGCATCATGTGTGGGAAAGTCCCCTTGGCGAAAGCAAGTTACGTGGCTGAGGTGAGCTTGAAGGGGGAGGGAGGATTTAGACTCTACTTGTTGATGGGAAGGGAAACATTTGTGGCCATTTTTTTTTTTTTTTTTTTTTTTTTTTGCCATCTGCCACAGAACCCCAAGGTGGGAAACACAGTGAGGCTCATAAAACATTTTTAGCTGGGATTTAGAGCTCAGTTGGACGTGAGGATTCTGTAGGGTGTGACTCAGGGTGTGAAATGATTTTTCTGAGTAATGATTTAATTTCTTGAATTCCAATTATTGCATAAACAATTCCTTCCCTAGTGATTATTGATGTTTTCTTCATCAAGTATTAAATTCAACCAAAGGCATGATCTGCTTCTGGGATATCAATTCTATTCCATTCCTCTATGTCTTAGTCTTATCTCAGTACCATACTAATTTAATTATTATAAAATCAGAACTTTTTTTTTTTTTTAGAGACAGGGTCTCTTTATGTTGCCCAGGCTGGTCTCAAACTCCTGAACTCAAGTGATCCTCCCACCTCAGCCTCCCAATAGCTGGGGACTACAGGCACATGCCTGGCTAGAACGTGTTTTATTAAGTGGTAGATCTAATTTTTATTCCCATCACATTTTTTCAAAGTGTTTATTTTTCTGGTTGAACTTAATCTCCAAATTAAAAATTTAACTAAAAATTTAAAATCCTCAAATTAATTTAAGAAATCAATACCTTAGTACGTTTCCTTTTCATGCAGGCATGTGATTCCCTTTCCCATCTGTTCAATTTTTTTTTTTTTTTGAGACTGTGATGGGAGTCTTGCTATCTTGCCCAGGCTGGTCTCGAACTCCTGGCTTCAAGTGATCCTCCCACCTTGGCCTTCCAGAGTGCTAGGATTACTGGTGTGAGCCACCATGCTCAGCCTTGCAATTTTATCCTCTACAAAATTATGGTCATTTAAAAAAATTATGTCTAAAAGTCATGCCTCTTATTTCTGTTTAAAATTTTTTATTCTGTTGACTAGGACCTCCAGACTTATATTAAATATTTAACAATGGTATTACCTGACATCCATGTTTAATAGATTTCCTAATATAAAGTCACCCCTGCTTTCCTATAGTATGCTTTATTTGGTTTTGATGAATTATTCTTTTAGTATAATGTTGAATTTGATTTGCTCAGTGTACTTTGTTTTGCATCTTGCATTTTTGCCATCTGCATTCATGAGTGAAATTGTGCTGTATTTTGGTTTGTTTTATTTTGCAATCTCTTCATCAGGTTTGATTATTTATCATGTTCTAGCCACATAAAATGAATTGGCAGGTAACTGAGTATTTGTTGGAAAATTTTATGGTGCTGTAACCTTTTGGGGAAGTAATTCTTTAATAACTTCTTTAAAATGTCATTCTGGTTGTTAGAGAATTCAACCTAAAAATTCTTTTAACCCCTCTGGTAAGATATTTTTGAGTCAGCTTTTGTGATCTGTATTTTCTTAGAGATCATTTCATTTAGATTTTCAGATTTAGCATCATGCTATTATGCTTGCTAAAATCTTGTTTATATAGTCTCTCTCTTTCTTTTTTTTTACTTTACTATTATTTTTTTTCATAATTTCTCAGAGGTATATATATATATATATATATATATATATATTCTCTTTTTAACCCTATTTAGATTTGCTAGTTGTGCTTATATTTTCAGAAAAACAGATCTTTGATTTATGTATCAATTACACATTTTTT
Organism: Indri indri; assembly: GCA_004363605.1. Classification (NCBI taxonomy): domain Eukaryota; kingdom Metazoa; phylum Chordata; class Mammalia; order Primates; family Indriidae; genus Indri; species Indri indri. The sequence goes on from RJWJ010003296.1 coordinate 72,803, forward strand.
GCAATTAGTAGTTACTGTTATAATCTTAATTCTTTTCATTTTAAGATTATTCTGAGCCATACTTTTGCTTTTTTTTCCCCCCCTAGTGTGAAATGTGTGAGTGACTTGCCAGACACCTAAATCCTTTTTGGAATAAATTGGGCAATGAATGAATGAAGAATCGAATTCCATTCTTTTAATACAATTAAACCTTTTAAAGCCATGAATTCACCCTTGAGTGCAGCTTTGGCTGCTCTCACAAATTTTGGCTACATAACATTCTTGTTTTCGTAGTTTAATAAAGAGTTTGTAATGATAATTTTGACCTGTTATTTTTTATCCTCATTATTATGAAAGCTGCTATTGAGTGCCTACTATCTTTCAATTACTTTATATAAATCATCTCACTTAATCTTCGCAGCCACCCAGGGAATGATCCTTGTTTTATAGCCTGTTTCACAGCAGATGAAAGGGAGCTCCAACGGAGATTAACTGACTTGCCCAAGGTCATACAGATAATGGAGCCAGGAGTGGCGGCAGAACTAGAATTTAGTTCATGGTCTGTTTTGATTCTAAAACATGTGCCTTTTGATTATACTACACTGCCTCTCCAGTTGAGTGACTTTTAATCACTAGTTGTTAGAGTTTTGAAAAAAAAAAATAACTTTATTTGAATGGGTTGTCTCAATCTCTAGTTGACGGGGTTTTAAAAATAAGAAAATAACTTGTTTTGGGTGATGGCCCCCAAATGTGACTTGTAGTTTCTGCATTTTATAATTGCTTGTAGCATCTTGGGGGCTGAGTGACCAAGTTCGATCAGCTTCTATAAACGTCACATAGAGAGTAGATAAATTTAAACTCAGCCCAGAATCTACAGCCCCACAAGGAAAAATTTCCACTGGCAAAATGCATCTCCCTGAAATGAGAAATCTCCGGAAGTGATCCCAACATGCTCGCTTATCCCAGCTGCCTTGCCTGCTAAGAGAGCTGGAACCAGTTTTTCCAAAGGCACTTTCTCTCTCCTCCACGCGTGTGGTTTTGTGATGCCGGCTTGGAAGAGTGAGGACCGCGCAGCAGCTGAGCCAGACCTGGGAACCCACCTGCCTTTGGGCTCTTGTTTCTTTTTTGTTTTTCTTTTACTCCTGCTAACATCTAGAAGCACCCATGACGTGAGCTAACTGAAGCCCTGCTGACTTCTTGGGTGAGGCTTCTACGGTGCTCCACTGGGCTGTCGTTTCTATTTCTGGGCCCGAGGATGCCAAAAACCGGTGTGTGACTTGCTGTGACATGAGGCAATCGGACCTCTCTTCAGATTGGGCTGTGATTCATCTTTCTTTTCGTGGATCGTGTTAGAGATATTACAGTAGGAGTTTTCGTTTGAAATCTAATAATGGTTTAATCTGCCATCTGGAGTCTGTGTTCTTTGTACTTTTTATTGTTCATGACTAAGACTGGTGTGTGTGTGTGGGGAGGGGGTTGGCAATATTGCTAACATCCGCCTCCCGTTTCTGAAAGCCTCATTTGCTTTGCTTTGGCTTCTGCCGGAGGCTGAAAATGGGGTGCTGCTTTTAGAGGGATCCCACTTTCAATTCTTTTTCTTTCTTTTTATTTAGGACAAAATTTTTATTTTATTTTATTTTATTTTGTTTTATTTTATTTTATTTTTTGAGACAGAGTCTCTCTCTGTCACCCCGGCTGGAGTGCAGTGGTGTCATCACAGCTCACTGCAGCCTCCAACTCCTGGACTCAAGCGATCCTCCTGCCTCAGCCTCCTGAGTAGCTGGGACTACAGGTGCACATCCCCATGCCTGGCTAATTCTTCTATTTTTAGTAGAGACAGGCCACCACACCCAGCCCCAAATCTTTATTTTAAATAGCTTCCCAGATACAGGACATGCAGAAATTTTCAGTTTCATAACTTTATGACGTAGATTTTGTCTTGTTTAACATAGAATTGGAGACTGGTTCAGAAATGTTTTAAATTAAATATTGAACACAGAAAAAAGAATAAAATGGTTAAGGGATATTTGTTTTCTACTTTCATTAATAATTAAAAATTTGTTAATTTTTACTCACATCAGTAGCGAGTAAATGTACACCATTTTTTTTTTTTCACATTCTTCCCCCAAATCAATAATGTCTGAATTTTTAGTTTTGGTCCAAATCCACCACACCCACCCCAGGCAACCAATCCTCTGTTTCTTATTAGTCTAAATTAGATTTGCTTGTTCTAGAACTTCATATACATAGAATCAAGTGATAGGTATTCTTTTGTATCTGGCTGCTTTCACTTAGCATAATTTCTTCTTGAGTCAGTGTTGGTTATTTATATGTTCCTTTTAACTGTCTTTTAATTTACCAATTCTCCTGCATCTTTTTTGTTTCTTGCAATTAATCCGTTGAAGAAGCTGAGCTGTTGACCTACGGAGTTTCCCTCGTTCTGGACGTTACGTATTTTGTTGTCTTCCGTGTTTCCTGCAAATTGGTAGCTGGCTCCATAAAGTGTTCAGATTTGAGTTTGATCCTTTCTGCAGGACTTAAGGTCGTGCTTTATTTTTATCAGGGGCTGAGGAGGTTTGGGGTTGATGAGCCAAATGACATCAGGCAGGTGTAGCAGGAATGCAGGTGATATTGGAACGGAAGGTAGGATAGTTTTGGAAGCAAAACTCATTTAACTCACTCAAAGAATCCTCTCTGAGCCACGGTGGGCAATATATACAGTCCTTTTAAAGCAGCAAGCATTTATTATTTCTCCTAAAATTCTGTGGGTCTGCTGAGCTGGGGCTAGATGGGCTGGGATGGCCTCAGTTACTGTCCAGCTGTTGGCTCAGTGTCAGCTGGAGTGATGGAGGTGATTTGGCCATGTGCCTCTCATCCTCCACCAGGCTAGCCCAGGCTGCTACAAATGGCAGGGTACCAAGAGTAGCCAGAAAAGGGCAGACCCCATTGTGTAAGCATTTTTCAAGCCTCTGTTTGTATCACGTTTCCTGTTGTCTCATTGGCCAACCCAAGTCACATGCTGAAGCCCAGAGAAGCCCATTGGCCAACACATGTGCTGTTATCCCCATTCTACAGATGGGCAAACTCAGTGCAGAGACTGAGGAGCTTACCCAGCATCACACAGTCAGTACCTGGTGTCTCCTTCTTACCTCTATGTGGTAACACTTCTGAGATCTCGGGCAAATAAAGTAACTGAATACCCACAAGCCTCAGTTTCTCCATCTGTCAAATGGGGTAGCAATACCTCCCTAAGGCTGTTGAGAAGGTCATTTGGTCCCATAGATGGTGCTCACCAATTAGTGTCTAACCCTTGAAGAATCTCACCATCTGAAATCTCCACGTCTTACCAAGATCCCATTTAGTTCCTGTTCTGGGGCAACTGTTCTTCTCCATGACCCAGGCAGGAGCTCTTGGCTGCCCTTCTGGGACCAACCTCAAATATCTCCATTAGACCATCCCCGGGGTGTTCTGTTTTTAGGATCCATTTCCCCTATATTTTCATCTTTGGGAAAATTCCTGGTGGTCACCCCTTTAGCCTGTTGAGCTGGGAACTGGCCCGACTGATTCTCCTCTGTGACCCCTCACCCCTACCCTGATTTGGGGCTGGGCAATCCCATAGCCACCCCATGAATGTTGGAATAAGCTGGAAATAGCCTTTTCTGCACTCAGGACACTATGATTAACATAAGACAAACCTTGATTCTGTGTTTCGTCTCTGGGGAGATAACTTCACTTCTTCCTGTTTTATAAGATCGTTTTCCTGTAGTTGTTGGACATTGTGAGATTTGAAGGATTTGTATAGGATTTGAAGACAGAAAGATAAAACATCACAATGGACTCAAAGCTCTGACATTTATTGGGTCTTTACTATGTGCTAATGCTATGGAACGGATGTTTGTATCCTCTCACCCCCAAATTCATATGTTGAAACCTGCACCCCCAATGTGATGGTATTAGGAGGTGGGGACTTTGGGAGGTGATGAGGTTATGAGTATAGAGCCCTTACAAATGGGACTGGTGCCCTTATAAGTGGCTGGTGAGACCAGAGTTCTCCTTTCTACTATGTGAGGACATAGCTGGAAGGCGTCATTTGTGAACCAGAAACTGGGTTTTCACCAGACACCGAATTTGCCTTGATCTCGGACTGCCAAGCCTCTAGAACTGTGAGAAATAAATTTCTGGTTTTTATAAGCTACGCAGTGTATGGTATTTTGTTAGAGCAGCCCCAAGAGACTAAGACAGCTAATAAGTATGCCGTTTCCTCATCACGAGCCTCTGGGGAAAACAATCTTAGTCTCCCCATTTTATGGACAAGGAAAACTGAGGCACAGAGAAGGTAGCTTGATGGGAATCAAAGCTTCCCAACCTGCTGCATGCAATGTGGCATGAACTTGCCACGTGCAGCGCTGTAGCTGGGCGACATTAACCCCGCCGAGTCCCAGTAAGTCCTTCTACCTCCAGGCTGCTTAACCACCCATGGCTGACTTCTACCTGCCTTGCAGAGTGTCGTGGGAATGAATCATGTTGCGGAGTGCGAAGCTGTTTTTTTTATCAGCTTTGTGAAATCCTGTACAAATGTGAGCTGAAACCTAGCAGGGCTCCTGTCCCCCTACTTTGTTTTCTTTTTAACGGAACAAAGTCCGGGTTGCATAACCCCTCTCTGAGCTGGAGGTAATAGAATCCGAAAGCAGGTACTGGGGATGTCACAGGAAGACAGGGCCCAATTACCAATGACCTGAGGCTCTCGGATGGATTCTCTGAGCCCCCAGTTGGGTTCACTTGTCTGACAGGTGCTTGTCTTGCTCTCCCTGTGCCGGGGTGGGGGGGTCCTTGTTGAGAGAATGCAGAACATAAGGACTGGGAGGGTGGCAGCAGGGTGCTCACTGGGTGGGTGGCAGGTATTTTGGGTAAATCGAGTCAGGATTTTTTGTGTGGGCACTGCATGAGTCTGGTGGCTCTGGGAAGGTGATGGATGGTCTCATTTGGAGAGTGGCTCAATGCCAGGGGACCAGACAAACACTAGAGCCACAAGTCTTTATGCCAGACCTGCCCTGTGTCTAGTCCGAGGCTGAGCAGTTAGGGGATACACCATAGAAGGTGGGTAGACGTCATCCTCTGGGACCTGAGATTTTGGGGGGCAAATGAAGCTCACTTTTATTTAATTTACTGTTTTTTGTTTAATTTGGAAAAATATTACAAATATACTATGTCATGTATGTATCTACATCTATATGTCTATCAATATAGCTATTATATATCTATTAATAGATCTATAACATCTCTATATATCTATTAATAGGTGGGCCAAATTGTATCCTTCCAAAATTCATATGTTGAAGCCCTAACCCCTAACACTTCAGAATGTGGCTGTATTTGGACACAGGGTCTTTACAGAAGCAAATAAGATTAAATAAGGTCTGGTCATATGAGTGGGCCCTAATCCAGTGTGACTGGTATCCTTATCAGAAGAGGAAGTTAGGACACAGATATGCGCAGAAGGGTGACCATGTGAGGACACAGGGAGAAAGAAGACAGCCATCTACAAGCCAAGGAGAGGCCTCAGAAGACACCAGCCCTGCCAACAACTTGATCTCAGATTTTTAGCCTCCATAACTGTGAGAAAATAAATTTCTGTTCTTTAAGCCACCCCCCCTGCAGTACTCTCTTATGTGGCCTGAGCAAACTGATACACACACACACACAAATATATGAATGGGTTGGCATGTTTGATTATTTTTACATATGTGTATGTATGTATACATGTCTTTAAAGTGATTCATATTTATTTAAAATAAAGTAATACAATATTCATTATTGAAAGTAATAAGTGCACCACCACGCCAGGCTAATATTTTCTACTTTTAGTAGAGACAGGGTCTCACTCTTGCTCAGGCTGGTCTCGAACTCCTGACATCAAGCGATCCTCCCTCCTCAGCCTCCCAGAGTGCTAGGATTGTAGGCATGAGCCACCACCGCGCCCAGCCCCTGTGTATATTTTGACACATAAGCTTGTACGCATCAATGCTATATACAGGTTGAGTATACAGTACCCAAAATACTTGGGACCAGAAAAGTGTTCCAGATTTGGGATCTTTTTCCGATTTTGGAATATTTGCACATACATAATGAGACATCTTGGGGGTGGGACCCTGGTATAAACATGAAATGCATTTATGTTTCTTATACACTTTAGACACATAGCCTGAAGGTACTTCTGTACAAGATTTTTAATAATTTTGAAACAAAGTTTTGACTGCAACCTGTCACATAAGTTCAGGCGTGGAACTTTCCACGTGCGGTGTCCTGTCAACGCTCAGAACATTTTGAATTTCAGAGCATTCAGGGTTTCGGATTTTGGGATTAGGGGTGCTCAACCCGTACTATGCTTTTGGGTATTCTAAATATATGCATCCATTGATGCACGGTCTAGTTCTTGCTGAGCTTGTATTCTGCCTTTGGAATCTGCTGTGTATTTTGCACTGAAAGCACATTTCCATTCTTGCTGGTCACATTCCTAGTGCTCAAAAGCCACACGCGTGGCTGGTGGCAACTGTGTTGGACGGCACAGCTCTGGTCCTTAAAATTACTCAGAGCTCGCCCTCACCGTGTCCACATATTTTTGGTTTGTGATTATAATTTCTGTACAAGCTGCATGCATTCTTTAGCAGCATGCCTCCTTCCTCTCAGCCAGTATGTTCTTTCAGTTTATGGCTCTGGATATAGCAGTGCCAGTGTGTTCATTTTAAGTGCTACATAGTATCTCGTATGAATAGGCTACACTCTGTTTACCAACTCCCTTAGTAAGGAACATTGAGACTGTTTCCAGTTTGTTTCTTTTATAAACAATGCTGCAATGAACATCTTGAGACGAATGTCCTCCTAGGCATTTGTGAATGGTTCTCTAGGATTGACCTTCAAAAATAAAGCTACTGGGCAATAGGGTATGTGCATTTTTAGGTATAGTATATACCCCAAACTGGCCTCCAAGGTGGCTGTAACAATATATAGTGTCACACAATGTTGGGCAACCATCACCACCTTCCACCTGCGGAACTTCCTCATCTTGCCTATTAAACGCTGACTCCCCCCCCCCACCCCCAGCCCCTGGCACCCACCATTCTACTTTCAGTCTCTGTGGACCTGACGACTCTAGGGACCTCCTATGAGTGGAATCGCACAGGATTTGTCCTTTTGTGTCTGGCTTATTTCATGGAACACGATGTCCTCAAGGTTCATTCATGTTGTAGCACATGTCGGAATTTCCTTCTTTTTAAGGCTAAATAAAGTTCCGTTGTGTGGATGGACCACATTTTGTTTATCCATTCTTCTGTTGGTGAACATTTGGGTTGTTGCCACCTTTTGGCTACTGTGACTAGGGCTGCTCTGCATATGGGTGTGCAAATATCTGTTTGTGGCTGTCCAAGTGTTGGGGACAGATAGCAGCAGTGCACCCCCCTCCGTTAATCCAAGGAAGGGCCCATCAAGGGACATTCTAGGCTCACGGGAGCCTCTGTAAGGAAGAGGGAGGGAGGCGAGCAGGGTTTCTCCACCCTGGACTCTTCTGTTCTTTGAAGGCTGAGACCAGCCTCGGGGCCGGGTTCCCTGTCCCTTCCAATCCCTGCTGCATCAGGGCAAAGCCTGTCTCTGCCTGTGGACGTTTTCCATGTTGATGTGGAATGTGGCATTTGTCCAGGAAACTGGGGCCCTAGTTTTCTCTACTCTTTCATTTGTTGTTGAGTGTTGAGAGATGGAGAACCTCTTTAGTGTGGGAGGGAAAACAGTTATGGATTTAATTTATGCTTCCACGTTCCATCCCATCTCTTCAAATGATTTTAGGGTTTCTCGTCCAGGTCAATTCTGAGCCAAGACGATTCTTTTCCATCCTTCCTCTGGCAAACCAATGAATGCAAAAACAAGTCCGAGGAGAAAGAAGACCTTCCTTTCTCTCTTCCTGGTTTTGCACATAACTGAATGTTTTGTGATGACAGGATAGAGCCCATCACTCATTTAATCAGCTCCAGCTTGACGGTCTGGGTGTTTGTTTTTTTTTTTTTTTAATCTATGATCAACTTTATTGAGTTATAATTTGCATACAATAAAGTATACCCATTTGGTATACTTTGGCTAAAACGGCAATTTTTTTATGTGTACTTTAGCACAATTTAAGAAAGAACCCACTTAAGCATGCAGTGGTATGAATTTTGATGAAAGTACACATCGAGATAAACACCACTGCAATCAGGATGCAGACTGTTTCCCTAGCCTCAAAAGTCTTGGCAGTCAATTTCCCCTCTTCTGTTCACTCCGGATATCCACTCCTCTGCTTTCTGTCCTTATACATTCGTTTTGCCTTTTCTAGAACTTCATGTGAATGGAATCATCCAATAAACAGTTGACCTCTGAACAACTTGGCGGTTAGGGCACTCACTGACCCCCGTGCAGTTGAAAATCTGAGTATAACTTTTGACTCCCCCAAAACTTAGCTACCAATAGCCTACTGTTGACCGGAAGACTTATTGATAACATAAACAGTCAATGGCCACGTATTTTGTATGTATTAGGTACTGTATGCTTACAGTAATGTAGGCTAGAGAAAGGGAAATTGTCATTAATTAAGAAAATCATAAGGAAGAGAAAATATGTTTACTGTTCATTAAGTGGGAGCAGGTCAGCATAAATAAAGGTCTTCATCCTCGTCATCTTCACGTTGAGTAGGCGGAGGAAGAGCAGGAGGAAGAGGAGGGGTTGGTCTTGCCTTCTCAGGGGTGGCAGGAGCAGAAGGGGGGGAGGAGGGGGAATGGGAGGACAGACAGGCAGCGCAGTTGGTGTAACTCTTACTGAAAATAAACCCTCGTGTACGTGGACCCCACAGTTCCAACCCGTGTTGTTCAAGGGTCGACCGTGTCCTCTGTCTGGTGTCTTTTGTTCAGCGTAATGTTTTGAGATTCATGCATGTTATTGCATTTATCCATAGCTCTTTCTTTCTTTATTTTCTTTTTCTTTTTTCTTTTTTAGACAGAGTCTCCCTCTGTTGCCCGGGTTAGAGTGCAGTGGCATGATTATAGCTCACAGCAACCTCCAACTCCTGGGCTCAGGTGATCCTCCTGCCTCAGCCTCCTGAGTAGCTGAGACTATAGGCATATGCCCGGCTAATTTTTCTGTTTTTTATAGTGACAGGGTCTCGCTCTTGCTCAGGCTGGCCTCGAACTCCTGGCCTCCCTCCTTGGCCTCCTGAAGTGTTAGAATTACAGGCGGGAGCCACCATGCCCAGCTAATTCCTTTTTTGTTACTCAGTGGCATTCCATTGCGTGGAGAGATAACATTTTGTTTTTCCATGTTACCTTTTGAGGGACATTTGAGTTGTTTTCAATGTTTGGCTATTATGCATACACTCTTTATGTACATTTGCGTGTGAGTCTTTGGGTAGACAAATGCTTTCATATCTCTTGGCTATAGACCCAGGAGCAAGGTGGATGAGTTTGGGCAGAAAGTGTGCGTAAGAAACTGTCAGACTAAGCGGTTGGCCCATGTTACGTTTCCACCAGCAATGCATGAGTATTATGGTTACTCCACAACCTCAGCAACTCTTGGTGTTGTTAATCATTTTAACACCAGCCATTCCAGGGAGTGTGTGGTGGTGTGTCATTGTAGTTCTAATTTGCATTTCTCTGATGACTAATGATGTACATCTTGCCACATGTGTACTGTTGACTGGTGTATGTTTTGTGGGGTGAATATTCAAACCTTGTACCCATTTTAAAAAATGTGGGTGAGGTACTTTTCTCATTATTTATCCACTTTGGAATCAATAACATTGTCAGAAATATTGTGACTATTTTCTCCTGTGTAGTGACTTGGCCATTTTCTTAACGGTATCCTTTGAAGAGCAGCCTGGTTTTCACAGGGTACTGTTATTAATTTAATTAGCTCCAAGCCGTGGCTCTGAAAATCTTCCCTGAGACTCCAGCCCCAGACACACGGACACTTGCAGAATTTTAGTGCTAGAAATTCTCTTTCCTGCGAGAGAGTGTATAGCAATAATTTTAGGATGCGTTTTCCTCTTTAAACACAGAAGTCAGAATTTAAGGAGTTCTCAGCTGTATTCGGAGGGGAGGGAGCGTCATGGTGGTCTAATGACCTTCTCAGGGTCCTTGGAGGCTGCATTAGCTGCAGGTTGAACCTTGCCTTGTTTTCAAGACTGTTGGCCGAGTTTAAAGTTCAGCGAGTGGGTGCTGAGGCAGAAGTTAGGGCTGACTGATTGGAAGTGCTGATTAAATATTGGCACTCATGACCATTTGGGAAAATTCTGTTTCCAGAAATATTTATTAAAAAGGGATTTTAAAAACACAACACTTTTTTTTTTCATAATTCGAAGAAATGAAAGTATTTTGAAATCTCATCCTTAGATCCTGACACTCTGCAATGTTAATTTTCTCATTTTTATCTCTTTCTGGATATAGTGTACAGTTGTGCGTCAGTACCCTCCGGGGGTTGGTTCTAGGATCCCCCTCATGGGGACCAAAATCCACAGATGCTCAAGTCCCTGATATAAAATGGTACAGTATTTGTATATAACCTGTGCACATCCTCCCATAGGCTGCAAATCATCTCTATATGACTTATAATATTAATACTTAATACGATGTGCATGCCTATGCAAATAATTGTTATCCTGTATTTTTTATTTGTATTTTTTAAATTGTTGTGTTATTTTTATTATTCCCCCCCCCAAATATTTTTGATCTAGGATTGGTTAAATCTGTGGATTCAGAACCCACAGATACAAAGCGCCGGGTGTGCTGTGAAACACACAGACAGGAAATACCTAAACATTTGCATAGGTTAGCAAACCGTGATGAAGAGAATCTGACTCTGGTTGAGTAGTGGAACAATCCCAGCTCCCTAGAACTTTCCCTGCGTGTCTCTTTCTAATCATAACTCCTTCTTCTCCCAGAGGTAACCTTTTTTTTTCCTTAAATGACTGCCCAGACTCTATTTTTAACAACTAAATGTTGACCCAGGCACAAGTAAGGGCTGCACACAGTTTGAATGCATCAACAGCGTTCTGCTCACAGTACAAAACTTTACTCCCCTCATCAGTAGAATTTTTACTGCAACCTTTTTGTTTCATGCGTCAGGTACTTGGGCCTCTATAAAGGTACCATGATTAGGGATTGCCTCTTCTTAACTCTGGGACTCTGGGCAAGTTCCTGGAATTATCTGGGACCCCTCAGTTCCCTCATGTGTTAAATGGAAATCAAAATGTATCATACACATGTGAGGGTCAAACAATGCAGGAATGATAAACATGGTAGATACATTGTTGCTATTATAGTTACATTGTAGTTCATTGTGGTCATATTGTTGCTACTGTTACTCATTTTGGTTAAATTTAACAATGGAGATATTTAACAGTCAATAAAACGCACAGACCTTAAGTGTTCAGTTCAATGAATTTTGACAAACACGTACACTTGTGTGACCACTGCCATAAACAAGGTCGAGAAGGTTGTCTCAGCTTGGGGAGTTCTCTCCTGCCCCTTTCTAGTGAATTTCTTCTCCTCCCAGGCATGTCGTGTTATTGTGATTGTCACCTTTGTTATTCATTATTATTGTTCATTTTTTTTTTATTTGAAAAGGAGAGTAAAGAAAGAAATGAGTAATGAAAGATTCTTGGCACTCTGGGCTTCTCACACTGTTCATGCAAGAAGTGAGGCACGTGACCAAGTCTGAGACTCAGCTTAAGAGAAGTGTTGTTTGAAAAGCTGAAGCGATGCTGGCAGCTTGCGGTGGATGAGGTTCACTGCCATGAGCAGTTAGGATTCAAAAAGCAAGAATTTGAGGGTAAACGTATGCCCGGCAGCTTGTCGGGCGGCGGAGGGACAGCCCTGCCACCCAGCGACTTCAAACGCTGTGGCGACGACGCAAAGTGTTTGAACAAAAACAACATTCCCAGAAGCAAGTTCAGGATCAGGAACTATTTTTCCCCCCCTTCTTTGCTGAGCTGCCAGAATGTTCCACGGAGATTGCCTACTTCCCAGTTTCCTCGGCAGCTCAGGCTGTCCTAAGTGGGCAATTCTGGGTTTCTGCAATTCAGAGGGCTGGTGTGTGTGTGAGTCCTGGCTCCAGAGGAAGGAGTAGGTTTCCCCGTGGCTTGAGCCAGGCTGAGGAGGCTGGGCGCTTTTAGAAGCCAGAGCTCCGGCTGCAGACACGTGCTTCTTTGGCAATGGCTTTGTTGAAAACACATTCCCTAGATAGTTTCTCTTCTGCATGGACCTCTGAGGTTCTTGGGCGTGCTGGAGGAATGCTGTGAGGGGAACAGTCTGATTTAATCTCTCCTAGTGGAGACCCCCAGCTGACGTTTCTAGAGGGTGGAGTACCATGCAGTGAACTGGGCACTTTGCGTCTTGCCAGCTCCTCCGTGTCCCAAAGAGGTGGACACTGCTACGATTCCCAATTTGTGGAGGAAGAAATCAAAGCTGAGAGAAGACAGTACCACGCCAAGATGTGCTGCAGCCCTTGCTGGGAGCTCACAACCTGACCCGAACCTACAGCTGGAAACATTTCTCCCCCTCATCCCCCGCCCTGATCGGTCACCAAATCCTGTCCCTTTAACTCCTTAAATGGCCTTCAAATCTGTTCCCTACCCCCCAAGCTGCTGAGTCATTGGCATTGCATTCTATCCACCTGGTATGTGCCAGGTACTGTTCTAGGTTCTGAAGATGTGGCCAAGAATAATATAGATAAAACGTCCTGCCCTTGTGAGGCTGACATTCTAGCAGGGAAAGGATGGGTGCTGTTAACAAGCTATAAGTCAGGGCCAGGCAAGATGGCTCATGCCTGTAATCACAGCACTTTGGGAGGCTTAGACAGGAGGATTGCTTGAGGCCAGGAATTTGAGATCAGCCTGAGCAACATAGTGAGACCCTATCTATTCAAAAAATAAAAAACAAAAAATAAAAAAACAGCCTGGCAAGGTGGCACACACCTATGGTCCTAGCTACTCAGGAGGCTGAGGCAGGAGGATCGCTTGAGCCCAGGAGTTGGAGGTTGCATTGTGCTATGATGATGCCACTGCACTCCAGCCCAGGTGACAGAGCAAGACTCTGTCTCAAAAAAAAAAAAAAAAACACCAATAAGCTGTGGGCCAATGTGATACCACTTCATACACAACAGGCTGGCTATTATCATAAAAACAGAAAATAACAAATGTTGATGAGGCTGTGGAGAAATTGGACCCCTCGTGCATTGCTGGTGGGAATGTAACTTGGTGCAGCTGCTGTAGGAAAAAGTGTGGGGTTCCTGAAAAAATTAAACGTAGAATTACCATATGATCCAGCAATTCCATTTCTGGGTGTATGTCAGAAAGAATTGAAATCAGGGTCTTAAAGAGATAAATATCACACCCGTGTTCATAGCAGCCCTATTCACAATAGCCAAGAGACCAAAGCAACTCAAGAGTCCACAACAGATGAATAGATAAACAAAGTGTGGTCCATCCATACACTGGAATACGATTCCGCCTTAAAAAGGAAGGAGGTTCTGACACAGCCTACAACATGGATGGACCTAGAGGACATCATCCTTAGCGACATAAGCCAGTCGCAAAAGGACAGACACTCTGTGATTCCACTCACAGGAGGTCCCTAGAGGCGTCAGATCCACAGAGACAGGAAGTAGGATGGTGGGTGCCAGGGGCTGGGGAGGGGGTGGGGAGTGAGTGTTTCATGGGGACGGAGTTTCAGTTCGGGAAGATGAGAAAGTTCTGGAGGTGGAGGGTGGTGATGTTTGCACAACAGTGTGAATGCGCTTAATGCCACTGAACTGTGCACTTAAAAATGGTTAAGATGGTGAATTTTACGTGATATATATTTTACCACAATTGAAAAAAATAAATTAAAAAAAAAAAGAAATGAAATAAACTGCAGACCATGGGCAGAAATTGGAATTTCATTGCAGTGTGTCGAGAAGCCCTTGGCAGACTTGGAAGCATCTTGTCCCACTTGGAGGGCTGTGTGGCCTTTTCATATTTGGTCTTCAGCATCCACTCAGTGGCTGTAACGTGGCAGGCAGCAGTGACATTCAGTGGATAAAAGCTTGGGGCATGTGGCTCTATTGGGTGGAAGAAATGGGCTCTTTTAATTCTGCCTGGGGTAGGGTTGGGGGGCTGTCGGATGGGAAGGTGGGGGAGAGGTGGAATTTGAGTTCAGTCACTCATGGACTAGCTGTGGTTGGGAAGTGGTGCCTGCCACATCCTGGGGGACCCTTGTCACAGTGGCCCCGATGGTTGGGCTCTGTTACAGGTTGGATTTTGTACTCCTACCAAAAGATATGTTGGAGTCCTAACCCCCAGGACCTCAGAATGTGACTGTATTTGGAAATAGGGTCTTTGCCTAGGTGATCAAGTTAAAATGAAGTCATTAGGGCAAGCCTTAATCCCATAGTTCCCGTGTCCTTATAGAAAGGGGGGAACGGATTTATGATCGCAATCTTCAGAAGGAATCAACCTTACCAACGCCTTGATCTCGGACTTCTGGTCTCTGAGAAATGTGCAAGAATAAATTTCTGCTGTAGCTGCCCGGTCTGCAGTACTTAGTTATGGCTGTCCTAGCGGACGAGTACGGGGTTGTTCTCTGAGAAGAAGTGAATGGGTTGACACTCACCTCTCCTAAATTTCTTCAATTTGGACTTGTGCTCCTATCCGCCTTCCGACGCGCGATGTCAGCATTGCTTCTGTTCTGGGAAGTTCTTTCTCATCCTGTGTGTAGGAAGCATCCATCTGTATTTTTGTTGTTCGTGGTTTTATGCCTTTCACACCCAAAAGGGTTTACTGTCCCTTTGCTTAGAGTGGGGAGGTGACGTACTCACCTTGTGCATCTTCATGGGTTGGACCGCCCATATTTTCTATTTTATTTCATTTTATTTTATATCTAGCAAGGTCTGCTTTTAGAGCCGTTTATTCTAAACCATCAACCTTCTCATTTCTTTTCCCCTTCATGTCACAATTAAAGTGATTGTAAAAATATCTTCCAGAGTAATTCTTCCTTCTCGTTTCTTGAAAGCACCCTAGCTTTGTTTATTCTTCCAAAAATTTAGAAAATGTAGCCGAGTTCCAAGAAAGAGAAAGCAGAGAGGGGAAAAAAAAAAAAAAAAAAAAAAAAACCAACAAAAAAACACCCAGAGGCCGTTTGTGGGTTTTACTGTGGGATGTTAAGTCTATGAATTGATTTGGAGAGAAGTAACATCTTGACAATGTTTACTTGTACCATCCTATGTTGTGGATTTCCTCTTCATTTTCCAAAGGGTTCTTTCCTATCCTTAAAAATGTTTTGTGATTTTTCTTCAGACACAGTTTGTCTAATTTTTGTGAGTATTGTTCTTAGGTTGGCTGGCTTTCTGTCTATCCCTCCCTTGTTCCTCTTGCTTTTCCATCCATCCATCCATCCACCCAACTACCCATTCATCCATCCATCCATCCACCTAACTACCCATCCATCCACCCACCCACCCAACTACCCATCCATCCACCCATCCATCCACCCAACCACCCATCCATCCATCCATCCATCCACCCACCCACCCAACTA